>CANXYC011087531.1:0-10197 GCA_948193065.1 Aleurites moluccanus | reverse complement strand
TATTTAAAAACCATCAGTTGTCAAGCAAGTGCCGAAATTTACAAGAACAGAATATCAGTTTGGAAGAAAAGGTGCTTGAGAAAGGGTTCCAAGTTGACAGTTTAAATTCCCAGCTCAATGCTATTCAAGATCATATGGTATTGGTGAAGGAACAACTCAGAATTTTACAACAGGCTCACAGTTCTTGTCCAACTCAGCAGCATATACAGTGTTTGATTTAGAATGAAATAGAGCAAGTTTACGAAGAATGGACACTTGAGAAGACTGATTTAGTTAAGGAAAAAGAAAGGCTTCGTCAACAACTTCACTTGCGAGAAGATCAGATGATTTCTTTTAGAAATAACATGATTGAGCAAGCCAAAGGCCTCTTCCAGCAATCTGAAGAAGTACTCATGCAGATCAACCCTTTAACTCAGGAGAAAGCTCATTTGTTTATATCTAGACTTCTCAGAATATTTTCACAAATAGATAGGCTGAATATAACATAGTACTGATGTAAAAAAAAGAAATGTTTTTAGCCGGAGGTTCATTTGTGATCATTTGTTTCTCAAAAGAATCCAATTTGGTTGTTATGATTGATGATCCAAAGATACCAACTTTTTTCGTCTATCAAATATCAAAGTCTCAACAGTATCCACCTTTGAGTATTTTTGCTTAAATATTTTAATTGCTATAGTAAAATGTGTGATGCAATATATATATGTATATGTGAAATAAAAGAAGAAAAACAAAAAAACTAACAATATAAATTGCATGTTATGCACAGATCAATAAAAAATTGGTAGACCAAAGGGAAAGTTACGGATTGTCATTGCTCCTAACTGTACATATCGGACTAGATTCAGAATTCGAATGGAACACCAGGAAGAGATTGATGCTTTGAAAAATGATGTAGGAGACCTCAAAACACAACTCGCTGATATCCACAGATTGTTAACTGATGCCTTACTCACACGGGACAATGCTTTACCAGCACCAAACACAGTCACTCAGGGAACTCCCACCCTTCATACCGAGGAGCCGATACAATCAGTTCCTATTTCCCTCAACCCCTATACTTCTTCAGGCGCCGCGTTCGAAATAGGTGGCCCCTCGGGTACATCCAATGCCTTCAGAGCCCCCTTCAATCCGTACATAACCAACACGAACCCTGAAATTCCACAGCCTGTTCATTCTGCATATGGAAATAGCTATATTCCTCCATTCACTTTCCCGGTGGTATCCCAAGGTGTAGTCTATACCTCCCCCATGGTCACAGAAATGTTATACGGTACCTCGGAGATAGACAGGAAGAAAGCCAAAGAAGAAGAGAAGCGGTCTTCCATTGAAGAAAGGCTCCGGGCAATGGAAGGCTTGAATTTGTATGGCTCAATGGATGTTTCTACTTTTAAACTGGTTCCAGATGTGATAATCCCCAAGAAATTCAAGCTGCCGGAATTGGAGAAATATAATGGCTCCACTGACCCCCGCTTACTATGTCTCCAAGATGTTGACTGTCATGCTGGATGAAAAGTTGTTCACTCATTTCTTTATCGAGAGTTTGACTGGGTCTGCTGTAAGATGGTTCACCCAGTTAGATAAAAGTCGCATTCATTCTTGGAACGACATGGCTGATACTTTCCTTAAATACTACAAGTTCAACATTGATACTGCTCCAAGTAGAAGAGATCTTCAAAATATGTACCTGAAAGAAACAGAGAGTTTTAAGGGATATGCCCAGAGGTGGCGAGAGAAAGCAGTAGAAGTACATCCCCAATAACAGAACATGAGCTTTGCAGTCTGTTTGTTGACACTCTGAAGGACCCGTTTTATTGGTATCTAATTGGTAATACTACTACCAATTTTGATGATTTAATCCAAGCTGGTGAAAGAATTGAGGCAAGCTGGAGGCAAGGTAGACTAAGCAGCTATTCTGTTGATAATCAGAGGAAATGGCCCATTGGAAGCAAAAAGAAAGATGGAGAGATGCACATGGTCAACATTCCCAGTACCCAATCCTTTTACAACCATTCAAGACCAACCAATCATCTTCCGTGCCTAAGATCCCCTCATCCCCCTAGATCTGAAAATCATATCTCTAATGCTTCCCCATATGTTTGTGACTCCCGAACCCAAATTTTGGTTTAACATATCAAATTTTTAAAGGTTTTCGATTGAGCCTTTTAAAATAATTGAATTGGTGGCGACTTCATTTTTATTAAAAATTTTATAAGTTTTATTTTTCGCCATTTTATCGCGGCGTTATTTAAAAAAGTTGTGACAGTTTGGCGACTCCACTGGGGATATATTTTTTTTTCAAAAAAGAGTCACATCTAATTTTCAAACTATTATCTTGGTCTAAAAAGATATTTTTATTATTTATAGTGCAAAATTTATTTTCCTTTTAACCAATAAAATTTACTTTTATTATGCATCATATTTAATTTGTAGCATTTATGCTATTTTACATTTATCTTTTTTGAAGCAGCATGGTATTGAGTATACGGTAAAGTTGCATTTCAGAAGAGGTCACTGATTCTTTGCACACACTTTTAGCCCTATATCCGGGCGACTTACCTTTAGGATTAGAAGAAGGTAACTAGTGGTACCCGTGAGACTTTGGTCTTCGACAGTATCTACAAAAAGCTTTCGCTCAGGTTGAAATTTATTTTATCTGTAATAGTACCCGTGGGACTATGAGCCTCGACAATACTATAAAGGTGGAATAGAGCCTTACTACTTGTTGGTAAGAGCAATCTGGGGACCTTTTTATCCAATTAGGGAAAATAGAACTAGTTCCTGACCCTGAATCTTAGGTAAATGTCCAACAACTTAGTTTTACCCTTTTACCTCAGAATCCTGTATCACAGGGGGTATTTGTCCTTACACTCTGCTCAATCTTATTGCTGCATTTTCTTGTTTTGCTAAAATTGTTTTTTTTATGCTCATTTATTCTATTATTTTAAGAAATTAGGCGATTCAAAGATTAATTAATTAAAAGAAATTCTCCTACTTTGATGAATTATTTTATTTATTATTCCTCTTTTACGCTTTCTTTTTTTGTGTTTTTTTAGATGATGGCTCCCCTCCCTCCACAAAAAACCCAGCTTCCTCCATTTTTTTGTTTTTCAAAAGATAATGGCCTCCTCCATTTTTCTGCTGTAGCTTTCCCTTTGTAAAGGAATTAAATTAGGATTAAAAAAATATGAAAAGACTAAAATGCCCCCTCCCTAATTGAGCTGAAATTGGGTATTAGGTTTGATTTTGGGTTAGATTGGATTAGGCTAAATTTTTTTTGGGTTTTCTTTGCTTGGGTCCACAAATCATCCAATCCATAAAATAATATTAATTAAAATTAACATAAAGCAATAATTAAATAATTAAAATTGGGCAAAAACTTAAACTCAATTTAATTTTTTGTTTGTTTTCTCAAAATATAAATTTTTAAATTATAAAATTCTTATTTCTTTTTAAATTTTAATTATTATTAATATTTTAATCCAATTGATAAAAACACTAAAATCTTATATTTTTGAAAGAAATATATTTTTTTTTAAAAAAATATTGGACAAAATATGGTGTCTACAATATATATACTGAAAATTTTTACTAGCGTCAAATTGTCTTTGAGAAGAGAACCCAGGTTAATCAAATGGCTAAAACACTCCTGGTTTTCACAATTTATTTATTTGGTGTGCACCATTATGTCAAGAGAAAGAATGTTGTAAAATGAGATTGGATATCAAAAATAGCTATCTGTTTGAGTTGAATTTAATGTTGATTGTCTCAACATATGTGAAAAAGCACCCTGGATTGGTTGTTGGAGGAAAAGTCATTAAGTTGGTCCTTGTGGATTTTTTTTATTTTTTTAGCTGTTGACAAAAGATATTGGATTTCTTCTCAGGGTTTTGAGACTTTTGAGGAATAAATTTTTTAGCCCTTGAAGAATATTGATTTGTATAATTGTGCATATTAATCAATGAGCTGATAATTAACACCTCTTATTCACAATTGGGTTAAATTGAATAATTTTGATGGTTTGAGCTGAAAAGGAATACTTCTGTGGATTGTGTTATCAGATATTCTATATGCAATATTAAGACAATCAAATCCAAATAGACTGCTGATATTTTTTTGTTTCATTGGTCAAGGTTGTGTCATTAGTAAGCAGTTCCACTATATAAGTTAGAAATGGCAATCTTGGCCTGCCTCTAATGCCGAACCCACTCCCCCGCCAATGGTAGCGGGGGTGGGGATGGGTTTAGGCACCACCACCTTGCCTTGATTTTGCTGCAAGTTTAAATTATATATTTTGTTTTATCTATGAAAAATACTATTTATCAGACATTTTTTCTCAAATATTAACAAGTAACATTGAAAAATATATGTAGATATATATTTAATGATAAGATATAAAATATGATATTTTAATTATATAAAGTGACAAAAAACTAAAGCTGGGATACCTGCACTTCCCATTCCCCACCCCCCGTTTGTGCCTCACCCTGATTGCTAATGGAGTGAGGATGGGAATTGCGAAACCTGCCTTGTCCCACCCCATTTGTCATTTCACTATTTGTATGTAGAAGACTGATTATTTATGGTTTACTACATTATTAAGAAGGTTCTCAGAGAACAGATTAAAAGGAAAGGACTCATTGGACAATAACTAATATTATTTAAGATTGAAATAATTTTTGTAAATGCTATGAATTTATTCATGTTTCTCATGCTTTGTAGATAAAGATACTTGTGTGACAGGTTATTTGGCTAGAGTTTCACTATGTATTAGATGATTTTCTCAGTTGTGCTTATTCAATATCATGTTGGAAATTAATATTTTGAAAAACTGAAAAAGGAAAACTGGACTTGATGCTGTTGGCTTTTGGTATAAGGTGTTTGTTTTTATGTGCAGTTAGCCAAAATATTAATATTGCTGACTACCTCATCATTCTTTTCATATCTGTTTCTCCCCTTAATTTTAATTTAGTTGTTCTTGACTTCTTGCAAGTCTATCATGATTCATTTTATGTTTTCAACATGATAAACGATGCTCAAGGAAGCATGTCTTTTTTTCCATAAATACTTTTTAACAAAAAGAATGTATCTTATTATGTGCTGTTCTGTTGTTTCACTTTTTTCCCATTGTTTTGCTTGCAGTTGGTGGTTCAAGACAGACATCTGTTGTTGTTGTGACCTTGGATTCTGCTGAAGCATATATCATTTCCAGCTTATCATCCAGGACTGACACTCAGGTGATATATGTTGATTCAACAACTGGGTTACTTCGCTACAGTGGAAAGCTTGGCTTTGATGTCTTCAAATCTGAAGATGAAGCATTAAATTATATTTCAAATGGATCCCGATGGCTGTGTAGGAGTACAACTTATGCAAGGGCAATTTTAGGTTATGCTGCCCTAGGAAGCTTTGGGTTGCTTCTTGTGGCAACGAAGTTAACTGCCAGCATTCCAAATTTACCTGGTGGAGGTTCTGTATATACAGTGACAGAGAGCCAATGGATCAAAATATCACTTCAAAATCCTCTGCAGCAGGGTAAAGGAGAAATAAAGAACATTGTAGAGTTAACTGAGCTTGACATTGATGGAAAGCACTATTTCTGTGAGACAAGAGACATCACTCGGCCTTTTCCTAGCTGCATGCCCTTGGAAAAGCCTGATGACGAATTTGTTTGGAATGGATGGTTTTCAATGCCTTTCAAAGACATTGGGCTTCCACTGCATTGTGCCACTCTTCTGCAGGTTTTGATTCTCAACTTAGTGTCGTCACGCTGATGCTTTTCTGATTGTCCATGTGATGTAGAAGCCTAAGTTCTTACAGCTAAAGCACTTCAATTCATCTAAAACCCCAAATATATCTATAGTATCTTATATAGGGAAGTAAAAATAAAAAATTGCTAAATGGCCCTACAACATATTAGATTTCCTAAGCAACCCTACTACTACTTATGACTAAATAAAAATGGAAATTGCTAAGTAGTCCTACAACAGTAATTATTATCCTACTACTAAAAGAAAAATTAATTGCAAAGAGACCCTTCTCTCCAAGATGAGCTAGGTTTGGCCATGCTTGTGGGAAGGAATATAAACTATATCCCTATGCTTTTAATTTGTTGTCTTTCCAAATATCTATTTGCTACATCTCGCAATATTTTATGACATGCATGATGCTTTCTTTGTACTTCATTGTTTTCAGTTATGTAGTTGGATGTGTGTATATCTAATACAGAGCTGTATGTTTGAGCATGTATGCATTAGATATTGACAAAGTGACAGGAATTATTAAATGAAGGAATATGATTATTATAAGCTAATGAGTTGGTTAGTTTTTAGGTGCAGGACTGTCCAATAGATGGTAAAAATTACATCTTGAGTTGAGGCTATCGATCAATCTTTTATTAAAAAGCTTAAGCTGTTAGGTTATAAAGCCAATGCTCTTATCAGCAGTCTTTACCTGTGGGCCTCAACCCACCAATGGAGAGTCGAACTGATGGAAGTAAAGTTTTGGGACTAGGGAGGTTTGATGTCATGATATCGTGTTAAAACAACTACTTCCAGTAAAAGTTTAATTTGTTACAGTTTATTGCTAACAGTATATTCAATAGAGGCAAGGCATGCTAGCTATGAAGAAATTAATAAATAAATGATAAATTGGAACTTTCTCTTGTCTATGCCACTAGTCTGAGAGTAATAATCTGTAATTCTTTATGTCATGATTGCTTGAGGGTTATATTGTCCATGATCAAGGATTCTAGATCCTAATCTATAGGATGGGAATTGATGCTAGTAGTGTCTATTTCAACCTAGCCTCCTAGGGCTATTACATTTAACCATTGAAACCAAGTGAACTATATAAAGTAGATTGTTTGTTTGTAATTTTTCTTATCTTCAACATTAATGATAAAATGCAATATTTTACAGGTTCTATTATGTCCAGGCTGGTTTAGTTCTTAAAGTATGATAAACAGAGAAGTAAAAACCAAAATTGTTTTATTTTACTTGCCATTAAAAAAGGAAAATCCCAACTGTACTGCACTGAACTATAGACAATAGAATGCAGCAAATCACATGTTTTTGGAACTGGACTACTAACAAATACTTGTCTTATGAAAGAGAGTAGTAACTGATTTGTCTAAAAAATGTCAAATGTAAAATGGATACTGACGCTGGCTTAGATGTTTGAGGGTTGAAACTTTTCCAATAATTGGGTCATTCAACATGTTATCACAGTTCCTATTCTACATTTTGTCTTATGTTTGTGGAGTTTGAGGCACTCAGTGAACATAGAAAGCTGAACTTACCCAAGCCATAGCAGTTGTGTTAATGTGGTTTGTTTGGTCAAACTGATTTCCTCCCCACTAATTTATTCTTGGGTCATATTTTCTGAAATTGATGAAGTGGATTAGCAAATACATGGCCAGAACGTGATAGCAATAAAGGAGCATCATCTTGGATAGGCCTTTCAGCTCTCTCTCCCCCACAATTTGAACCTCATAAATTAACTCAGTGGTTCTGGTTTGTTGTTTAAAGATCCCTAGTTTGTGTCTGGTTTGGACATGTCTGCAATTTCAAGTAGTTACTTCTAGGAAATTTAGAATATCACAAATCCATCACTTCCTAAATCTAGTTGGAACTTGGAAAATCATCTTGAATTGTTAATTTAACCTATATACAGGCAAAACTACATGGGAGCTTCAAATTTGATTTTCCCCCTATATATTTCATGTATATTTTAAAATTTCATTTTTAACTTGATATTTTATACACATTTTTAAAAATATATACATTTAACCCCTCCAAATTTTTTAAATTTTAATTTATTACATGGGTATATTTATCATAATTTACATATAAATTTTTTTCTCATATAATTGTGGCACTCAAAAACTTCAACATTTTTATTTTTTCCCTGTAAGTTAATTTTCTTTTTTTACATTTATTTTTGGGCCCCCACAAACTTTGAACTCTAGTTCCATCCTTGCCTATTTAGGATTTGTTGCTGCTTCATTCTATTTCTGATTTATCAGTACCTTCTGTGTCTCTTCAAGGAATTATATTTTGAACTCTATCCTCTTTGAAAAATCTGATAAGAATATATATCAACTTATCCATGTTTGGACTAGAGTTTTTGGTTTTCTGGTTCTCTATTGAAATGCTAGGGAGGAAGCGATATTCTCTACTTGTGTTATAATAGTTTCTTATTTTTATTTAAGCCACCAAGAGCACACTGCCAAATTAATTTTCTCCGTGTTGCCCTATTATATTTTATCTGACAGCTCAATTTGACTATTTTACTTGATCATATTATCATCATATTGTATCATGTTAATTTATTTAAATTTTTATTTCATGAATACATGCTATTCATTTCTATTTTGTCTTTACTTGTATTTATTTTTTGCCTAACCCATGGTCACCAGGATTTACTTTCATTGTGTTATTTTATCTTGAAAGGAGAAAATATAATGGTTAAGATAGAAATTTTACATTTTGATCCTGTTTGCTTGATATTAATGTATAGGGCTTTGCAGAATGTCGAAGTTTTGGAAGTTTGGGTCAGTTAGAAGGGATCGTTGCTCTTACAGCTCGTCGTAGTAGGCTGCATCCTGGCACCAGATACTTGGCTAGGGGGTTAAATTCATGTTTTAGCACAGGTAAAATAATCTACTAGCATCACCTCAAATAATATTTTTTTTTTATTTTTGTTATTCCTAGGTATTGTGATGAACTAGTTTAGATGTTTTTTCTTCCATGTATTTTTTCTTCTTAACCTTTAACTGTCCGCAGCCTTTCTCTGAAATTTTGAATATTCACATTTAGGCATGTAATGAGTGATGATTTTATTTTTGTAGAAATATACTGCCATTATAAAGAAAAATGAAAACGAATTGGTTTCAGATGCATATATTTTCTGCTATGTCTTTGATGTTGTTTAGAGGGTATTATTATTACTTTCATCCTCATCATGCATGAATAACTTTTTTTTTTCTTTCACATATTGTCTTACTTGTTGTGGTATATTGTCCATTCCATTTTATGGCTTTTCTCTCATCTCTTTTTCTTGTGGTACTTGAGTGAGTTTTGCTGAACTTGTGAACAATGTTCATATACAGGAAATGAAGTGGAGTGTGAGCAACTTGTATGGGTGCCAAAAAAGATAGCTCAAAGTGTTCCTTTCAACACATACATTTGGCGAAGGGGCACAATTCCAATCTGGTGGGGGGCAGAACTAAAGCTTACTGCTGCAGAAGCAGAAATTTATGTTTCAGATCGGGATCCTTATAAAGGGAGCTCACAGTACTACCAGAGGTTGAGTAAACGATATGATGCTCGAAGTTTAGATGAAGCTTATGGGGAAGGTCAGAAGAAAAAAGCCTTTGTTCCCATTTTTTGCATCAACCTGCTCAGGAATGGAGAAGGGAAGTCAGAATCTCTCCTGGTTCAGCATTTTGAGGAATCACTAAACTACATCAGATCAACTGGAAAACTTCCTGATACTCGAGTACATTTAATAAATTATGACTGGCATGCCAGTGTAAGACTAAAAGGTGAACAGCAAACAATTGAAGGACTGTGGAAACTTCTAAAAGAACCAACTATGGCTGTAGACATTTCTGAAGGGGATTATTTACCTTCACGTCAACGACTTAACGATTGTAGAGGCGAAATCATCTACAATGATGATTTTGCAGGTGCTTTCTGCTTAAGATCACATCAAAATGGAGTCATACGTTTTAACTGTGCCGATTCTCTGGATAGAACCAATGCTGCTAGTTACTTTGGTGCTCTCCAAGTTTTTGTGGAACAATGCAGGAGGTTGGCCATATCACTTGATAGTGATCTGGTATATGGTTATCAGTCAGTTGATAACTATAGTGGATATAGTGCTCCATTACCACCGGGATGGGAGAAACGATCTGATGCTGTAACAGGCAAAATATACTTCATTGATCATAACACTAGAACCACAACGTGGAATCATCCTTGCCCAGATAAACCTTGGAAGAGATTTGATATGACATTTGAGGAGTTCAAGAGATCAACAATTTTGTCTCCTGTTTCTCAGCTAGCTGATCTTTTTCTTCTTGCTGGTGATATTCATGCAACACTTTATACTGGTTCTAAAGCTATGCATAGCCAAATTCTTAGCATATTCAATGAAGAAGCAGGAAAGTTTAAACAGTTTTCTGCTGCACAGAAT
>CANXYC011087145.1:0-11161 GCA_948193065.1 Aleurites moluccanus | reverse complement strand
TATTGTACATAATAGAGGTTCCATGGTACTGTAAATTAAGTTTGGCATATATGTATATGTATGTTGCATCTTTATATCTATAAGTTGCATTTTGGAGATATAATTATATATTTTGAGATGTGTGATTGTGATCTGTTGATCGGATGTTGATATTGAGTTGTTATGATGATCCAGAGGGATCCTTGAAATTGAGATAGATATGGAAGTATTAGTTGAAGTGATTATTTGTGTTTTTAGCAGCTAGGCATACTCCTTATATAGAGGAGATGCTGCCCAATTTTTAATAAGATTGCTAAGCCATTTTGAGCTTGTTATTGTATTGCATGCCATATAGTTCAGTTATTTGGGTTCTTCGTCGTACTGGTAACATAAGCAACACCTGTACCCTAGGACTATCATGGCTCCCAAGTTGGGCTGTGACAGTTCTGGATTTTAAAGGTAACTGGGATCAATATCTACCATTGATTGAATTATCATACAACAATAGTTATCACTCTTCTATTAGTATGGCTCCATTTAAGGCACTATATGGTAGGAAGTATAGATCTCCAGTGTGTTGGGTGGAACCGGGAGAGAAGCAGTTTGAGGGTCCAGAATTGATCAAAAAGTTAATAGAAAAGGTGCCAATCATTAGAGATCGGATGAAGACTAATTTCAGTAGGTAGAAGAGTTATGCCAATCTGAAACGGAAAGATGTACATTTTGCAGTTGGTAATCATGTCTTTCTTAAGATCTCACTGATGAGAGGTATTATGAGATTGGGAAGAAGGGAAAGCTAACACCAAGGTTTATAGGACCATTTGAGATTCTTGAGAAGATTGGCAATGTGGCCTATAGATTGGCTCTTCCACCTAATCTGAGCCATATACATCCGGTATTTCATATTTCTATACTACAAAAGTATGTATCGGACCCGTCACATGTATTGGAGATGCAAGATGTGGGGTTTAATGAAGACTTGTCATATGAGGAGCTTCCAGTGGAGATAATTGATCGACAAGTCAGGCAATTATGGAACAAGGAAATTCCTATGGTCAAGGTGTTTTAGAGGAACCAGACGATGGAGAAGTGCACTTGGGAGAGTGAGCAGGAGATGCAGGACATATATCCATTCCTGTTCCATTAATGAGGTATGTATTTAATTTAAATTCGAGCACAAATTTATTTGAAGGGGGTAGAATTTCTATGTTGTGAAAATATGTATCGGACCCGTCACATGTATTGGAGATGCAAGATGTGGGGCTTAATGAAGACTTGTCATATAAGGAGCTTCCAGTGGAGATAATTGATTAACAAGTTAGGCAACTACAGAACAAGGAAATTCCTATGGTCAAGGTGCTTTGGAGGAACCAGACGATGGAGGAGTGCATTTGGGAGAGCGAGCAGGAGATGAAGGACATATATCCATTCCTGTTCCATTAATGAGGTATGTATTTAATTTAAATTCGAGGACGAATTTATTTGAAGGGGATAGAATGTAATACCCTAGAAAGTCTTATATTATATGCATGATTCAATTCTTAGTATATGGTTTAAAAGTATTGAAATGATGGAAAATAATTTTAGAGATACAGTTAGAAAGCATATGAATAACTTTTCTGGAAATCGTCGGTGTCGGAAACACTGCCTAGAAAATAGTAGTTTGGGCAACAATTGAATTTTTGATTCTGACTAGGGGTAAAAGATCATCCTAATGCATGTGTAATTTTGGTAAAAACAAAGAGGTGAAAAATATTTAGGAACACTGAAAAAGTAACTAATGGCAAAACCATAAATAAATGGAATTTTAAGGAAAATAGTGGAAATTGGTCCATCTAGGTTTCATAATGGCTCTAAAAGTATTTTTATAAATAAATATAAATAAAAGTAAGCCTTTTGATTCCCCACTTTGAAATCCAATTCTCAACAGAATTGTCAGAATAAATTACAGAAAAAGTTAGGGCCAAAGTATAATTGCTTAAAAGTTTAAGGACCAAAATGAAATTTGCTATTTTTGCTTAATATATAAGAATTTCCTTAGAAAAATTTTGCATCATCTTCTTCCTTCTTCCATGCATAGGCCAAACCATATGTCCATTTCTTCCATTTCTTCTTCATTTTTCCAACCAAAAATCCATAGAAAAACTTGAAATCAAGCTTGGTTCTTCCATTTCCAACCCATTTCTTCCTTGAAATCACAAAGGAAATCAAGGATTTCTTGAAGGGAAATTTTGGGTTCATCATCCATTTGAGGTAAGGAATTTTTTTGTTTAAATTTATAGTTTATTTAGATGATTTAGATGATGAATTGGATGGGTTTTAGGTTAAATTGCATCAATTGATGCATATGGATAGAAATCCCCAATTTCAAACCATAAATTGAAGTTGTATGATTTAGCTTGATTAATTAGTATTAGTTTGTGTTGTTTAAGTTTAGAATATGTTAATTGGAGGCTAATGGATAATGAATTTGTGATTGGTCTGGTGTAGAAAATCAAGATTTCACAAGTTGCCATATTTGCGTCCTTTGAAGCTTTTGGTGGGAAATCAATTTTTCAAGATAATATGAAGTGTTAGGTAAGTCTTATATGCATCCTTTAACATGCCTAATGCATTGGAATTGAAATTGGAAACCATATATGGAACCCTCATTTTGGCCGAACCCTATTTACTATTCATTGCTTATGTTTTGTTTGATTTTTCCTTCGTATTCCTTAGCCAATGTAATTCCTAAAATGTTGTTTAATCTGTATATTTGTTGCCTATTGTGTTGCCTATAATGTGAGCTTGTTGTTGGATGAATTGGGCATGCCAACTTTGCACCAAATCCTAACCTATTGGCTTGCCCTATTGTGCTCACCATGTGTTTGATTAAATGCCTAGTTGTTTTACCATTGTCGCCAGCGACATTGATATACCTATTGTGCCTACCATTTGCCAATGTATAACTTATCTTTGTACCATATCTTTGTTGTTTACAAACCTTTTACCATTGCATAATTATTGCTTATTGTTATTCCTTTGATCCAATTGCTATTTGAAATGATTGATATTGTGATTATTGATATTGATGATACCATTGTTGCATAATGGTATCTATTGATATGTTTCATTCTTATGTTGACCCTAATATGGCTTGATAGAGCTACTGCTCTGATAGGGTAGTGGGTACATACCATCGACAATGTGCACATTGAGTTCTGATGCCCTAGCTGGGAAGGGTTATGGTCCTAGCCACAAGACCTGATTAGTCTTATGCTTACTGATACCGATATGATTGGAGACTATATGTGTACATATAGTCCATACTGTTCTGGCGCTTTATATATCTTTCTATATTATACCATTTTCCTTTGATATGACTATTGACCATTCTATCATTTTCTGATATTGATTCTGTAATCTGATTATATTAACTGACTGTCATTATTGTTACCATTTGAGATTTATCCAAACCATATTCATTGGTGATACATATAGATTCACTGAGTATCTTATATACTCACTCATTTTACTATCTCCTATTTCAGGTGCTGAGTAGATAGCTGAATCCTCATTTCAGACTCTCTGTAGATTTTTGTTGTCTTGGTTATCGATGTAATTATTCTGAATACTGTATTTTGATGTTCATAATCTAGCTGCTCCATAGGGTATGTATGAGTTAGTTAGGATATGAACATGTTGTATGATATTATACAATATTTGAGTATTGATATATTATATGATGTTGGATGTTACAGCCAACAACATAACTACAGACAAATTTATAAAATTGCAGAATGAATAGTAACTAAGTAAAATGAATAATAAATTGATGGTTATAGATATTACATGTGATACTGGATTCTATGGGTGCCCATCACCATTGTTGTGGGCTTATTTGTATACCCTAGTCCTTAGGACTTAGTATAGAGTGAGTGGGATATCGAACTCAGGGAATTTTGAGATGATTTTGTATAAACCGAATAGATACTAAGATGGATAGTCAAATAATATTAATAAGAGATTGGTTTCTAAACTAAATTCAATATATATTATCCTAATTAATGAATAATAAAAGATAGCTATTAGAATTACAAATCAGAATTAATTCTATCTATAAAAATTATATGGATGCAAAGATTGGAGAAAATGACCTAATGTTCTTAAAAGTAATTCTCATTGTCAATTAAAAGTATTTTGATCTAGAGTCTATAAGCATTCTCATGTCATTATAGAGATAGAACAAAACCATCAAGTTTTGTGTCATTTCTTTAACCCCTTAGGGAAGATTGCTTGTCTCCAAGTACTTTCCTATCCCCTAAGTAACTTCAATTACATTTCCACCAAATTATCCCAACTCTCGTTGTGAATAAATTGATTAACAAGTTATATATGGTGATCAAACAAACACAACAAAATTAAGAACTCAATTGAGATTAAATCTTTCAATGCATATAGAAAAGATAGCAAATATAATTAAAACTTCATTGCAATTCAAATAATTAAACTCAAACAAAATACATAGTGTTAATAACAAGATAATGGCAAGAAGACAAGTTAAACATCAAGAAAACTAAGTCAAAAGATAAGGGACTGGAAACTTGTGGATGTATTCTTCAATGCTCTCCAGAAAATTACTTTGTAGAGGATAGCCTCCTTAAATGCTCTTCTTGAACTTCTTTAAAGTTTTCAAACTAAGAACTAAATTTTATACTTAAAATAACACTAAGTATTTATAAACAAAAACTATTTTAAACTATCTAAAAACTATATGTTCTCTCTCTTAAAACAAAAGTAAATACATGATTTTATAGGACCTTAAGTGCCCCAATTCGTGCCTCTTCCAAAAAGGGATGAAAGTGAAAAGGCATGGTGAAATGGTATTGTAACTACTCGGCACAGACTGGGTGACTCGGCACGGATAGTTTCTATCATGACTCGACACGAATTGGCATGAGTTGGCATGCATTGTCTCTGTCATGACTCGATACGAATTGGCATGAATCGGCACGCCATCTCTCTGTCACGACTCGGCATGCCTTGGAATTTTCCCATTTTTGCTTGAACCATTCCTTGCTTTCTTCATTTTACCCAAATTATCTCAAAACACCTACAAAACTCAAGAAAACATCAAACATACCAATTTTCAACTTTACTTAATAAAAAGACACATGCAATCATACAAAACATACATAAATAAATACCTAATCACCTATGCTATTTTGCATTATATCAAATTCCCTTATACTTAAACCTTGCTTGCCCTCAAGCAAGAAGTAAAAGATCAAAATTTTTCTTTGTCTTTTTCTTAAAATATATGTAATTCTCATCACCAAGTATCTTAATCATGAAAGGAGCATATTTAGGAAAAATCTTAACTAAATGATTATCTAATGCTCAACAATGGTAGAGAGGACAAGTTTAATAGCATAAGCTTAAAAAAAAATTTCTTATCTCAATCCTATCAAGAACAAAGTCAAAGTCCTAACCAAGCTTTTCTAGCCAAAATATTCATTTTTTAAGTTAGGATTTTGAAAGATCAAATTTAGCCTTTAGGACAAGAGATTAAGCATACGCACAAATTCATCATTCTCATGGTATTTTTAGACACTTTTTTTTATATAATTGTATTTTTCTTTTTCTAAAACATCATACATTCATTTCCGAATGAATGTATCTAAGGAGCATACTCAATTACACATAACTTACTCAAAATGCATGATGCTTTTCTAAAATAATATACATATATATATATATTATTGTGTCCTCATCCATTATTGAAAAATGAGTTACTCGTATTATAGCTATAGTTTCCTTTAGGCAAAATTTAATTTTGATTAAAAAATCCAAGACTTAAGTCCTTGCAATTTCTAACATTAAAGCATAGCTAGAAAGTTGACTAGATAATTTTCTAACCTTGAAAATGATAATATTGAGATAAAAAGAAAACTAAGAAACAAATACTACATTAAACTTTAAAGATTCTACCAATTGAGCACTAGAATTTCAATTAGTCAATTTTTTTTTTTATTTAATGGACTCCCTTCAATTTCAAGATTAACTTAAGTAAAGAACTTACTAATTTATGAGAAAAATTTGACAAATAATTTTTTAAAACAAAATGGGAGATAATGCAAAATTATAATACAAAATAGCCAAACTCACAATAATGCATAAAAAAAAAAAAAACAAACACACAAGCAAACAAAAATAAATAAAAACTAACTAAGCCCTCCCCCATACTTAAAAATTCACATTGGCCCCAATGTGAATCCCAACAATATAGGAAAGGATAGGGAACTTCCTTTAATCTTCCGATGGAGATGGTGGCGGAGACCGGATGGTATAGCCAGAATAGTGAAAAAATAGATTGAGTTTGTACTCCATTCGATATTGACGGCGCTCCATTTGCTGATTCCTAGTCTCCATTGTAGTCATTTGGCATTGCATAGCCTTTTGGTTCTCCAAAATCTCCTCTAAAATGTGAGTGTCTCTATTAGAGGAACCACTTGCACCACCTTATTCATGCATTATAGGTGGAAATTCAAAAGCAAGTGGCTTTTTATAGCTAGCCTCCTCCCTATTACCTTGCTCCTCATCGTCAGATTCTTCCTCCATATTATGGATAGGATGTACCAAAACCCTCCAATAAGACCTCGTATGTGCTAGAATAATATTGAAGGCACTATCCATAATTTCTCTTCTAAAAAATGCTTGTTTAGTAAAATAAGAAAACTTAACAATAGAAGAGAAGTCAACAAAATCAATGTTAAAATTTTTAGCAATGATAGTGATAACATGCCCATGGGTCAGTGCACTATCCTTACGTACAACACATGTAAGAAGTTGATTAAAAATCCAATAGGTCCAACAAACTTGCTTTTTATTATGTATGTACCACATCAAAAATAATTCTTGAGTAGACACTCTATTGAATTCAGACTTGTTAAATACCACACATGTAAGCATCTTGTGCATTAACCAAAACTGAATGTCTTTAATGAACATGGCCTTCCCCTTTTTAAGTTTAAATGGAGTTTGCAAATTAGTTAAAAAAGTCCAAAATTCATTAATTTTAAAATCTTTGAGAACATCACATATTCCGTTCTTTTTAAAGTCAAACACCCTATGCATAATATTATAAGTAAGTTGGTGTTTATTACCTAACATACGAAATTCCAGAATTTATGAGTTATTTTCATTAATGTCCAAAGTGGTGTAAAACACATGTGTTTACTCTTCATAGGAGTGTTCTTCCATGGAAACAAATTTTCTAAGGCCACATGTAGTCAAAAGTTGATGAAATGCATCTTCCATACCTATATTTTGAAGTAAAGAGGAGGGAATATACTTACAAGACACAAGGTCTCTAATCTTGATTGTAGAAAATTTTGAGCCTTCTTCATGGGATCGAATAGGAAATGGTGCACTATAGATGGAAGCCAAGTCCTCCTCTTGATGCTCCTCATATGGTCTTGAAGAGGTTGAGCCCTTTGTCTTACCCATGTGAGAGTTTGTAAAGAATTGACGAAGAAGTGTATGGAGGAAGTAATTGGGAAAGTAGAGGTTTGGAATAAATAGAAATAAAAAGTAGAAGAAAATAAAAAAGAAAGGAGAATTAATAAAAGAAAAAAACTGAATTGGAAATAGTTGTTGTTCTCTTTCGTAAAGAATGGGAAAGAGTTGTAAAAATTATGGTCGGGACTTGTATTTTAATAGGATAGGGAGAGTAAGGTGTAAGGTTGATGGGAAAGGTCATGACTCTTGGGAAGAGTTGTGTTTATTTATGGAAGAGGGACATGTCTTTTCCATTATTATTTTTGAATTTGAAAAGAGATAATTAAAAAGTAAGAAATGTAGTAAATGATAATTAAAAGAATGTGGTAATTTAATGAAAATAAAACTAAAAATTAAAATAAAATGAAAATTTAAAATCTGGGTCTGTTACACATGCTGAGTCGGTATAGAGAGCCTCTGTAATGATTCGGCACAGGGAGGCGCGACTCGACATCTGTTGCTTCTGTAACGAGTCGACACGGATAGTGCCGACTCGGCACCTGTAAAAGAAACTGTAAAAATTTATTTTGAAAGAAAAATGAGTTAAAATACTTACCTTGCTACATTTTTATAGTCTATAGCTTGACCATTTCTTTATCTCATTATGGCATAGAGGGAGATATTGACCTTATTGGGTCAATTACTTCACCAACTGAATATGGCTTAAGACGGTGACCATTAACTTTGAAGGATTCACCTTTATCATTAGTTATTTCAATTGCTCCATAAGGATGAAGTTTTATGACTTTAAAAGGACCCAACCATTTTGATTTTAATTTTCTAGGAAACAACCGTAACCTAGAATTGTAAAGCAAAACAAGTTCTCCTTCATGAATTTCTTTATGGATTAAATTCTTGTCATGCCATAACTTTGTACGGTCCTTATACAATTTTGTGTTTTCATAAGCATTCATCCTCAATTCTTCTAGCTCATTAAGTTGAAGTAACCTTTTTTGCTCCACCTTTTTCAAGTCAAAATTCAGAGCCCTGCCTAATATGCCTTATGTTCAAGTTCTATGGGTAAGTGACATGATTTACCATAGATTAATTGGTAAGGTGTAAGGCCAATTGGGGTTCTAAAAGCTGTTCGGTATACCCATAGGGCATCATCCAATTTTAATGCCCAATCTTTTCTTGAAGAAGAAACCGAATTTTCTAGAATCCATTTGATCTCTTTATTGCTTACCTCGACTTGCCCGCTAGTTTGTGGGTGATATGGGGTGGCAACCTTATGAGTAACCCCAGATTTTCTGAAGAGACTCTCTATTACTTGATAACAAAAGTGTGAGCCTCCATCACTTATTAATGCTCTAGGAGTTCCAAACCTTGGAAAAATTATTCTCTTAAGCATTTTCTTGATCACCTTTGCATCATTAGTGATGGTGGGGATAGCTTCAACCCATTTGAATACATAGTCCACCATTACCAAAATGTACTTATAACCCAAGGAACTAGGGATAGGACCCAGGAAATCCATATCAAATAGTTCCACATCAAGGATACCATTTAAAGGCATCTCATTTCTTCTAAAGATGTTACCCATCCGTTGGCATTTATCATATGTAAGCACAAAATCTCTAGCATCTTTGAATAGTGTATGCCACTAAAAACTACATTGTAGTACCTTGGATGCTATTTTAGATGTCCCAAAGTATCCTCCTACATTTAAGTAATGGTAATGCCTCAAAACATCTTGGGTTTCATCTTGGGGGATACATCTCCTAATCAAGCCATCAGCATATCTTCTATAGAGCAAAGGTTCCTCTTAATAATAAAACCTGCTATCATGTTAAAATTTCTTCTTTTGTCTATAGTCCATCCCATAAGGTAGTGCACCACTTACCAAATAATTTGCCATATCCACAAACCATGGAAGTTCCTTGGAAGCTACACTCATCAAATGTTCCCCATGGAATGTCTCATTAATTGGCACACCATCATCATTCTTTTTCAATCCGTCTTGATTTAGCCTAGATAGATGGTCTACCACAAGGTTCTCACTTCCTTTTTTGTCTCTTACCTCCCAATCAAACTCTTGTAACATAAGAATCCACCTTAGGAGCCTTGGTTTTGTATCTTTTTTGCTTAGAAGGTACTTTAGAGCAACATGATCCGAATATACTATCACTTTTTCCCCAACTAAATATGCTATGAATTTATCAAATGCATAAACTATAGCAAGTAGTTCTTTTTTCGTAGTGGTGTAATTAATTTGTGCATCATCAAGCAACTTACTTGCATAATATATCACATAAGGCTTACCTTTTCTTCTTTATCCAAGCACGACCCCTACTGCATAGTGGCTAGCATCGCACATTATTTCGAACGGTTGTGCCCAATTTGGCAGTTGTAAAATTGGTGCTGATGTGAGAGCCTTTTTCAAGGTATCAAAGGCTTTTTGGCACATATTATCAAATTTAAAAATCGCCTCCTTGGCTAGCAACTTACATAGTGGCTTTGCTATTTTAGAGAAGTCTTTGATAGACCTTATATAGAAACCGGCATGTCCAAGAAAACTTCTTATATCTTTGACATATTTTGGTGGTGGTAGATTTATAATTACCTCAATCTTGGCTTTATCAGCCTCAATGCCCCTTTTTGATACTAAGTGGCCAAGTACTATTCCTTCTTGTGCCATGAAATGGCATTTTTCCTAATTAAGTATAAGCCCATGCTCCTTACACCTATTAAGCACTTTAGAAAGATTCTCTAGGCAATTTTCAAAGTTAGTACCATAAACACAAAAGTCATCCATAAAAATTTCAACATAATCATTAATAAGATCACTGAATATGGAAAACATGCATCTTTGAAAAGTAGCCGGAGCATTGCACAGGCCAAAAGGCATATGCCTAAAAGCAAAAGTACCATATGGGCATGTGAATGTAGTTTTAGATTGGTCTTCAAGATATATAGAGATTTGGTAGAAACCACTAAGACCATCTAAGTAGCAAAAATATGAGAAATTGGCTAATTTTTCAAGCACTTGGTCTATAAAGGGAAAAGGAAAGTGGTCCTTCTTAGTTGCTTTATTGAGCTTTCTATAGTCTATACACATACACCATCTCGTGATAGTTCTTGTCGGTATTAGATCATTTGATTCATTTTTCACAATCGCTAAACCGCCCTTTTTAAGGATGACTTGTACGGGACTTACCCAATTACTATCACTAATGGAATATATGATTCCATTATCGATCAATTTAGTGACTTCTTTTCTTACTACCTCTTTAAGGGTGGGATTAAGTTGTTTTTGACCTTCAATAGAGGGTTTGGCATTTTCCTCCAAGTTTACTCCATACATGCATACTTTAGGATTAATTCCTTTGAGATCATTTAAAGAGTATCCAATAGCTTCCTTATGACTAAGCAACATTTTATTCAAAATATTGATTTTAGCACTAGATAAGGATGAATTCACAATAAAAGGATATTTATAGTTAGAATCAAGAAAAGAATATATTGAACTTGATGGTAATGGCTTGAGTTCTAACAATACCTTTTCATTAAGTGAAGTTTGTTTAGGATCATCATCTTTTCCTAATGGTTCAAACTTTGAAGGTATTGGATGATGGTATGGAATAATTTCTAAACAGTTTACACTTGCTTCTACTTCTTAATATGGTATAATAGGATCTTGACT
>CANXYC011087106.1:0-11004 GCA_948193065.1 Aleurites moluccanus | reverse complement strand
TCATGTCATAACATACGTATCAGTAGCCTTGCTACCTTAACGTGCACACATGCTTGGCCAGGCATGTGCCTAGAGCTCATGGCCCCCTCTAGGTGGAACACTGATAAAAACCCTATCAGCTGGGCTCCCAAAGTGCACTATAGAGAAATGAATTTACTCTCATTAGGAAGAGCGTTCTATCCATGGTTCATAGGGTTTCAATCTTATAAGAAGCATATTGGTCACAAGACCATCATCATATCATCATTCAAATCGGGTATAGCAAACAAGAAGTATGTGAGCTTGATCCAAGGAGGTTGATCAAGTCATTCATATTATACAAATATATACATATATAAATGGATGAACAAATATAGGAATACTCGATCATATTAATTTCAAGAATACTAATCAAGTAAGATGTTCATACTTACCTTAATACAATTTCTCTTGAAATTTCCTTTAGAAAATTCCAACTATAACACTTCAATTAATTTGATTTCCTCCTCCTAAGAAATTTTCCCAAATATACAAAAATTAGGGTTTTCTCCAAATCAATAATATTTATCATGATTTCCTAATAATCAATTTTCTTAGAGTCTCCATTCTTAATTGCTAACAACAAATTTTATTTATCTCTTAAAGAAAATCTGCATTTAATTTTCGGAGTTACTGTTCATGTTACTATTTATGACAGCCTCAACATTCTGATTTCTCCCACATTAATTACCATTACTGACTTCATATTACTTGCAATAAATTCTATATACCCAATATTAATTATCCTAACCCATAGACTTAAATAAATCTAAAGAAAATAGCTTTGGAAGAAAATTTACCTTATTTCCTTCAAACTGGAATTTCTGTGATTACTGCTCAAATCTGATGATTTCAGCCTTAATATAGAATAATCTAGAAGTCTAATGCATTAATTTGAGTATTAATGCCTTAGAAAATAAAATGAGGCTAACTCTGAGAAGGGATTGAATATAAATGAAGAAAGAAAGAAAAGAAAAGAAAATCGCGTGAAAGCTACTGGGGTTGCTGGGTTTAAATAGACCACTGCCCAGAAAAACACGCTTGCCAGCTCGCCTAGCCAATCCTGCCTCAGCAAAGCTACCTCGCCTAAGCCAGCTCACCATTCCCACTTTGCATTTCCCAGCTTGCACTTTCCAGCTCGCTAAACTTGATCCGGCAATGCCACTTCGCTAATCCAGCTCGTATATACTGCCTCGTCAGACTCTCTTCGCGAACTCTTCCTCGCATATGCCATCTCGGCAATGCTTCCTCGCCTCTTTGCTTCTTCGCCTCTTCCCCTCTTCGCTTCTTCGCTTTTTTGCCTCTTCGTCTCTTCGCACATTCCCTCTTTGCATAATGCCTCTTCGTATATTGCATCTTCGCATAATGCCACCTCGCCTTTCCTCTTCGCCAAACCTCTTCGCATATGCCACCTCGCATATGCCTCTTCACCAATTGCCACCTCGGCAATCTCACTTCGCCACTTCGCATTGCCGGCTCGCAAAATGCCACTTCGCATTTTGCCGGCTCACCACACCAAAATTTCTCTAAGTTAAAACCTTTTCTGAACATCTCACACTTAACCAGCTCGCAAGTGAGCTACAAGTGTCCAAACTTATTGATTCTTTTTACCACTTAAAATACACATGCAGGGACACAACATATCAAAATTTCAAATCATAAAGACTAACACACAGACCATGGTGACTCTCCAAAGGTCACCCAGACTTACTGCCTTAGAATCTCTCCGAACAGTCCTGAGAAAAACCACTCTCCACTAAGATATACTTATCCAAAAATTCTGAAATTTTACAGCCAGTATCACAACACATAAAGGGACATTTTTCATGTTTACACCTTTGGCTAAATATATCTCAGTCATTCCCAGTAAATTCAAACAGACACTTGTTTCCTGCAGAAATATTCAACCATACCAGTCCTGCTCAATGAAGCATAACTCAACACACACACAAAATTCTGCCAAACCATTTTATAGAATTTCATTTAAGACATAAACTCATAACCTTCCTGTTATACACTTTACCAAATTATTTCCTTAAAATATGCAATTATCATCACAAAATCCTGAAACTGCAAAATCAGAAATTCTGAAAGTAAGAAAAATAAATCTAATTGGAATTGATTCCTACAATGGTTGGTGAAAGTTCTTAATCTTAATTATGGTGCTAGTTATTCAATCATATCAGATATACAGCGGGTTAGTATCTCATATTTGTTTTGTGTTTTTATTTGAATGCTTAATGATTTAGGTGAAGTAATTAACATTGTCATGTTTCTCAACTATATAGGTCTCTTGCCTGCCTTAGATGAGGGAGTGCCTGTTGCAGAACATCAATGGTATGCAAGACATGTTTATGTGAATTGGAGGACGAAATTGAGAGGAGAGGAGTTAAGAATAAAATTTTGGAGGTTAGCTTGGTCTACTTATGAGGAGGAATTCAAAGACAATCTAGAGCTACTAGCTGTTGAGAATAGAGTGCAAGCTATTCAAGATTTACTGCATTATCCACCACACAAATGGTGCAGGGCATACATGAGTACAAGGTGTACTTCTGAAATAGTGGATAATAACATATCCGAGACATTCAATGCTTGGATTTTAGAAGCTAGGGAGAAACACATTATTTCTCTTTTAGAGACAATCAGGAGGAAAGTTATGACAATGATCTAAAAATATGGTGATGATGTTAAAAAGTGGAATGGTGAATATTCTCCTTCCTGTATTGAGAAGTATGAAAAGAACTTCATTAAATCAAAGAAATGTGAAATAAAATTCAATGGCGATCATGTTTATGAGATTAGGCATGGTGAAGACAAGTATACATTGTACCTGGATAAGAGGGTTTGTACCTGTAGATATTGGGATTTATCTGGTCACATGCAATTTGTTCATTGTTGAATGAAAAAGAAGAACCCGATGAGTATATCTCAAAATGGTATGACAAATCAATTTACATTAAGGCATACTTTAATCATTTGCAACCTGTTAGAGGTAGGAAGTTTTGGAAATTTAATGACTATTCTCCCATTCAACATCCTCCTATTGCAACTAAACCTGGGAAAAGGAAGAAGCTAAGGGTAAAGGATAAAGAGGAAGAGCTGCAAAAGAAAAAAAAAATGGAAAAATATCTAGGAGGGGATAGTAATTAGATGCAACATTTGTAAAGAATTGGACACAACAAGAAAGGGTGCAAGAATAAGAACAAAAATGTAAGTTAAGTTTGATATTTTCCAACTACATAAATTATGTATTGAATTTAAAATTTTCGATAACTGCATGGGCTAAATGTGGTACTGAAAGTTGGATTTATTTGGTTTATTGTAGGATATGGAAGGCAATGACAATGTTGGTGGCTACTCAGACAGTGAAAATATTATTGCTCAGTCATGTGCTTCCACTTCAAATAAGAGAAAGCATCCTAGAGAGATTGATAGGGTTGAAGGAAGTAAAAGAGGTCGTACTACTCAACCATTAGGCCAACAGCCAACAAGTTAAAATCCAGCAGCTATGAATGTTACCAATGGAAATACAACAGGACAACAAACAACAACTCAAGTTTTAGCAGGTGGAAATGTTGCCACTACAAATACAAATGAACAACCAATTTCAGCCCATCAACATCCTCCAAGTCAGAGTGGAAGATCTTCTTCAATCTGTGCCATGTCCTCTCTTTCGGGAGCAAGACAATCGAGTGGTAAATGTAAACGAGTACCCAGAAAGAAGATAATATTTGGTTATGGTTTACATATTGATGAGTCTAATAGCAAAACAATATACAATGTAAGTTAGCCATCTAATCAAGTGTAAAATGTATGGGTTGTTGGTGTTGGGTACGAAATTTGCTGATTGATTATGCTAATCTGAATACAGCCAACCTAATATGATGAGAGAGTGATCTTTCCTGGTCTTGATGACATTTTTGGATTTGGCACACCAAAATTCTACTATAAGAAGACAAAGAATCCAATAATTAATTCTTCAAATGCTCAAAGTACAGGAAATCAATCAAGTGGTACCAGTGTAATAACCCTAATTAAATTCTTAAGCGATTAAGGATAGTTTTACAAAACGAGTATTAGTAGTTGAATTTTTATAAAATTCAGTAAGTGCATTAGTTAGAAACGATTATGGAATACCTAAATTAGAGGATTTAACATCGTGAGAAAAATAATTAAGGGATTAAAAAAAGTTAAAAAAAAAAAGTGATAATTAATTAAATCAGTTAAAAAACTTAAAAAGAAAATTTTAGAAAAGACTAAAATTGGACAACCTCCGATGTTCAATTTTTAGTAAATTATGTAGCAGTCTTTTACTCGATTTTTCTTCACCTAAAATTAGATAAATAATTAGTAAGTTAAAAATAGAATTGAGTAAAATTGGTAAAATCTAAATGTTCAAGTAGTGAATAGAATAATAAGAAGAGGAAAAATGGTAATTTTATAATTTTTGTGAAGCGTATTTCAAAAAGATAATTTGACCAATAAAAAAAAAGAGGTTAAACAACCAATTGGAGTTTTTTTCCACTAAAAATAATTGAATTAATTCTCTAAAATTAGCATAGACATAAAATTAAGCTATATATATTTTCATTTCTTTTTTTTCCTGATTTTTATTTCTCTAAATTTATAATTGGTCATATTATTCTATAAATAATTATAATTAAAAAAAGACGTTATCATCTTCTTCATCCTCTTCTCCCTTGGCCACAATTTCCACCCTCATCTTCTAAAAAATTCCACTTAAATTTCACTCACTTAAATCACCTTTCCACCATCTCAACTTCAAGCTTTTCTACCTATAAGCTTCTTTCCTCATCAAATTAGTAGAAATTTGTTGATAATTGGAGGAAATTATCTCAAGGCTTTAAGAGGTAAATCTTAAAATAGCTCTATAATTTGAGTTAATGAGTTTTAATGGTAGTTTAGTTGTTTAATTTGAGAAAGAAAGCAAGATTAGAGGCAAATCCTTAAAAATTTTAAAATTCTTGTGTCTGGACAGAATTTTGAGGCTAGGTTTTTGTATCCAATGAACACTCATTTTTTACACCTATCGGACTTGTGCCAAGCCGAACAACATAAACCGGAACCAAACCCGCTCTCGGACGAACTAAGAAATGCATCGGAGCGAAGTCGGGCCTTAGCTGTCACCCTGAAGGGGAGGCGTTGTCGCCATCCTTAAGGGGCGGTGCCTCCACTCCCCTTCGACAGTGCCTCCACTACCGCTATGGCAGCGTCGCCGCCTCCCTTAGGTGGCACCTCCCTCTCTTAGGGGCGGCAGCATAGCTCATTGCTAGTGCTATCGCTCCCTTTGAGCGCTTGTGCTGCCAAAGGCCCTAGCAGCACCGCCACCCCCTCCAATGGCACCAACTTATCTATAAATACTTGACCTCCCAAACCTTATTCAGGGCTCCAAAATCTTTTAAAGTTGAATTTTCCTTCGTAGATTTCTTCTTTTCTCCCTCATATACCTATTTTTCTTATTTCTTTAACTCTTTTTTAGTTTAAAGAATAACTCTCAAGGGCGTGTGGAGCCTCAAAATTATTTTTAATATAAAATTACTCTGTTGGTTTGCTTGTTTTCTTTTTGAATTGTCAGATAAAAGACAATTCGACCATCTTCCCGAGCTTCGACTAATCCAAGGTAGAACTCCAATCCAGAAGAGCAATTCGTCTGTCGCTTCCCCCAAAGAGCAAGGGAGAAGGTATCGTCTCTTAACTTTCCTGTATCGTCTCTTAACTTTCCTTATTTTGATAGAGCATCAAAATAAAGAACCAAAACATGATAAATTGGGCATAAGATCAACCCCCTTCGCAAGAAGGAAGAATTACGTGGGTTTTGATTCCCATCCGACGGGATATGCAGGTAAGCTATCTAAGAGCTTCAAATCCAAAAAAGATCAAAACCATCTATTTTCTATTCATTGCTTTATTTATTGCTTTATTGAATATATTATTTGGGGAATGTGTGACCAACCTAGAATCCATAAGGGCTAGAGTTGATATCCCTTAGTTTGGGATTTTTTTAAATTGTAATAATATAATTTATCGCTCTCTTAACTACTTTACTGCTTTATTTTATTACTTTCGTCCATTCATTTACTTGCTCATGCATCTTTATATCTCATCCTTTAAACTGCTCATGAAAATATTTTAAATCAAGGTTAAAATTAGAAGCCAAGTTCAACCAAAAACCTAGTCCTCGAATCCTCTTTGGTTTCAAAGACTAGTGCACTTATTTTCCTTTGGGATAAAATTGAAGTCAAAATGAATTTTTATTTTAAATTTTTCCAACAAAAATAACTTAAGGTGGCGACTTCAAAATTCAAAATCATTTTCAAATAAAAGGCACTAGGGTCATCTCAATCCGTGAGAAATCGCCCCTAAATGAGCATTCCCGATTCCATTCAAAGCGGACCCGGACGAGTGTGCTCTGGCGAGGCCTCACAGCTGGCGATTCCACTGGGCACATACTTTTTCAAAAGTTAAAGAGGACTACCAATTGGTCGAAAATATTTTCAAAAATGACTTTTTACTTGGCTTTTAGTTTAACTTTGATTATCATGCATCACTACATCACCAGTTACGAAATTCAACCTTTAGATAGCGAGAAGTATTGATTCGAAAACTCTCTTTGAGTATATTGGGAGATAGCAAAAGCATCCACCCTGCGACGAATCTTCAAATTCTTTTTGAAGTGTAATGAGCAGACGTACTGTTGGACCCATGCGAAACTCATTGTTTCACATGTGGTTAGGTATATCACTGCTCTAGTGTGACATGTACCTTTTAAACCAAACCACCTAGCCTTCATGTAATGAACATTAGACCTTGGACCTTAGGGATCGTTAACCAAGATAATCTTAAATTATCATCATGAATCAATTTTTTCATACACATGCATAACCATGTATACATGCATAACCATGTATTCCTGCATTTGTGGACTAAGAACCAATAAAGTCAGTGGTCAAACTAAATCCCAAACCCATTTGGCACCATTACCTCTCCAAAGCCCAAAACCATTTGGCACCATTATCTCACTAAAGCCCAAAACCATTTGGCACCATTATCACACTAATGCCCAAATCCATTTGGCAATGTTATCTCTTCAAATCCCAAACCCAGTTGGCACCATTACCTCTCTAAAATCCTAAAATCCAAATAACTTTGGCCCACCATTACTTTAGGAATCAATTTTTAGGAATTTGCAATGCATAACTTTTCCTAAAAACCTATAATAGAGTTAGGTTTTCTCTTCCATGCACTGATCCCTTTCCTTGTCTTTAAAAGGTACAAATGGAAAGCACAGCACCCGGCATGGATGCCATGGAAATACTTTTAGCCACCTTACTCAAGAAGCAAGAGAATAACTTTCGTATTGCTTTAGACCATGCCCTTGATACACAGCACCAATCCATCCTCACTGAGGTGAAAACAATAATTGGTCAAGGATCCAGTACTTATCAAGTCGATACTCCTAATGCATCTTCATCCCTTCTGCCTAATCCTGTTATTGACCTAACAAGTAATGGGAAAGCTCCAGAAGTTGTCATTCCCCCAGCTATCAATCTAAATGGTCAAACATCTCCATCCTCCTCCCCGAATCTTTTTCATTGAGGAGAAAGCTCCGATCCGACCGAAACCAAGAAGTTAATGGAAAAATTTGAAGTTATGGAAAGGCTTCTCAAGAACATCAAGAAGCATGAGGATCTCATTGATGTTGATGCTCTTACTCTTTTTCCGAATGCTAGGGTTCCTCTAAAATTCAAGATGCCTAGCATGAACAAATTTGATGGCACCACTTGCCCAAAAACCCATTTAAAGATGTATGTGGGAGCCATGAACCCATTAAGGGTGGACAATGAGCTCCTTACTCAATTGTTCCAATAGTCGCTCACAAGTGCTACAATGAGATGGTTTGTTGACTTGGACACCAATTTTAAGAAAACTTGGGATGATATTTACAATGCCTTTGTCAAGCAATATCATCACAATATCAAGGTGGACATTACCAGAAAGGATTTGGAGACCACCAAACAACAAAAAGGGAGTCTTTCTCCCTTTTCCTTACAAGAAGGAGGGCTAAAGCAGCCCAAATGATGAACATGCCCATTGAGCAAGAGCAATTGATATAATTATCAAGAACCTCCTCCCAAGTTACCAGACTTACCTCCAAATCCAGTACTTACTAGATTTCAAAGCTCTTATTGCCATTGCTTCAAAGATAGAGGATCTGATCCAAAGTGGGCAAATCAAAGAAGAATCCTCTAGTTCAAGGTATAGAAAAAACACCTTCTATGGCCACAATACCCCCTCCAATCAGAAAGACGGGGAAGTTGCTGCTATTTTCAATCATCCTCCTATGAGACTGGAAAGGAGTCTTTCACTGATTTAGGTATGCCTTTGGTCATGGTATATAAGAAGGCTTTGGAATCAAACATGCTCAAGCCTTTAGAACCTAGAGCACCCCCAAACCCCTTGCCTAAAAGTTGGAATGTAAATGAATATTGTGAGTATCATCAAGGTATGGGGCACAAAACATACATGTGCAAGGCCTTAAGATATAAGATCCAAGACTTGGTGGACATTCGTGATATTATTCCACCAAACACTAGACCCAACATCATCACTAATCCTCTCCCAAACCATTAAGCCAATATCAATCTCCTTCACTCTTCGGACACAAAACTTGATCTAATATTTTTTATTCGATCAAATGATGATTTTTGTTACGTCTTAGACCTGAATGACTTTGTGAAAGAGATAGATGCAATAACCCGAAGTAGGAGACTCTACCAGCCGAGTTCATCAATCCAACAGCCTGTCCAGCATGTTCCCCCTCCCATGGAAAAGATAAATAATGAGCTTGAAGAAGATGCTATCCTCAAGCAATTGAAGAAAATCCAAGCCAGCATCTCCATTTGGTGTCTCATCCAGTCATCCTTCCCACATCGTCAAGCTCTTTGTAAAGCGTTGAATCAATGCCAAGCCTCGATCAACATTTATCTTGAAACCTTGGTTGCCTCACTCACTAGCTCGACCAAGGTGGCTTCCATCTCCTTCATGGATTATGATTTACCTAAAGGAAGAGAAAATCACAATCATGCACTATACATAACTGTCATGACCTGAGGGAAGACAGATCCAATGGTTTTGATAGATAATGGGTTGGCCCTGAATGTTTGCCCATTGAAAGTTGCCAGTTGTTTGGGCTTAGAGGCTACAGATTTTACCCCCTCGGACCAGATTGTGAGGGCATATGATAATACCGAGAGAGAAGTTTTGGATGTGGCAACTCTTGATGTGACAATCGGACTAATTACTGCTCCAATCCCTTTCCAAGTGATTGATGTGCCCACTTGTTTTAATCTCCTCCTTGGAAGACCTTGGATCCATAAGGCGAGAGTAGTCCCATCCTTCTTACACCAAAAGCTTAAAGTGCCTCACGGGACTGATGTGGTCACTATCAAGGGTGACATACATGGTAAAAGTGAGGTTCCCAGCTCTGCACCGATTTTGGGAATTCAGCCTCGAACCGAACAGTGTCCCTTTGTCTGGTTTCTCTTTTGACACCATCCAGTTCATTGAACAAGAAGGAGGTAAAGAGTCAGTCCCCTTTGATTTTGATCCTTTCAGAAATATAGTTGTGGCTAACATCTTAAAGAAAATGAATTACTTCCCCGATTTAGGTCTTGGGAGGAACCAGCAGGGAATAACCTCTTTCAACGAGTACCCAGTAGCTAACCCACCTTTTGGACTTGGTTATAAACCTACCGAAAAGGATTTGGAGGAGGTTGAGATAGAAGCTAAAAGGAGAACTGAGGCTAAGAGGAAAGGTGAGACCTTTGACTGGCATATGCACCCATATTTTAAAACGTTGAATGGACATTTTGTAAAAAAAAGAGAGGACTTTCCCTTTTGTGGTTTTACTGAACCATGGTTTTGCCCTGTAACTAAAAAGAAAATCCCAATTTTTGAAATTTTCTTTGATATCAGGCTCAATTTGGAGGATTGCGATCCCATCTACCTATTAGAGTAAGATTGCGAGGAAAATATGGAGGCTACTCTCTTTGAGAAAGTCCTCATGATTGGAAATGCACTGGAATCAGACCCTACCAAACTTATCCATCTAACCTTGGTTGCACCTGATAATTGGCATATTGAGAAGCTTATCGGCCTTTATAAGTTTTTTTCTTTCCCGACCAAGTCCAAGTTAGAGTCAGAGTCTGTTGAGTCTGTTTCTTCTTTTTCCTCTGTAGAGTTTGTAAAGGATCTCTCTGGTCCTTCTTTTAATTTTGATGTAGTCTGTCACGACTCGGTTTCCCGGACTGCGACGGTCCTAGGGCACGGGAAATGTCAATGGCGACCGGCACCCGTAGAACTCAGTATCATCACACAGTGTATAAACCTCAAGTAATTTTTTATTTTAATTAATTACCATCCATTATATTATACTATTATTCATTATGTTATTCTGTCAAACATTCTGCAGTTGGTTGTATTATTCATATATCACATCATAATCCATCATATAACTCAAAATATAATTATCAATATTTCATATGCAATATTAATCTCCTAACTAACACATACATACCCATGGAGCAACTAGATAAAGAAACCTCAAATATAAATACAGAAATCTAGAAATTTATACAGATTAGACTGCAGCAGAAATCCACGAAAGACAGATGTCGAGATTCTGCAACCTACTCCTTTCCTAAAATGGTTAAACAAAAAAAAAGTGAGTATGGATGATACTCAGTGAATTTACATGCATCACAATAAATAATAGGCATAATTAAATAATAGTTTCAGTCAAAGGAATAGCAGTGTACAAAATGGCTGTCAGGGTACAATAAACTAAAGAAAAATCATATATAAGCTCGGTTACATATGGAAAAGCAGATAATGAGACGGACTGTATGAAAAGAAATCATAGACAATCAATATCACTGAACCATGTAAGTCACCAATATCATATAA
>CANXYC011087032.1:0-23303 GCA_948193065.1 Aleurites moluccanus | reverse complement strand
TATATATATATATATATATATATAGCGATACTCAATAGAATGAACAATGAGACTAGCAAGGAAGAGAGTGGATACATTTATTTATTAATAATGATACTTGTATGCAGTTAAAGGAACATAGAAATATATTGTCACGACCCGGTTTCTCAGACCGCGATGGTCCTAAGACACAGGAGATGCCAATGACAACCGGCAACCGTAGAACCCAGTATCACATGCATTATCTATAAAGCTCAATATATTATTTATTTTAATTAATTACCAGTCATTCTATTAACCTGTTATGCATTCTATAATTGGTTGTCATAATCAGATATCATATATCATGCATCATCATATACTCAATATTTACCATCAAATATCATATACATACAATGTTCATCTCCTAGCTAACCCATACATACCCATGGAGCAACTAGATAATGAACACCAAAATAATGTAATACAGTAATCCATAAATATACATAAAAGTCTGTGGCAGATATCCCCGGGATAACAGAAGACAGGAATCTGCAATATACTCTTCTCCTGAAATGGGTAAACAAATAAACGGTGAATATAGATGATACTCAGTGAATTTACATGCATCACAATAAACAATGGTCTCAAATAAACAACAATATCAGTCAATGGGATAACAGTATATAATTCAAATTTTAGGGTACAATAAAGCCAAAGAATATCAAATAGGCTCGGTAAATATGGAAAGACAAATAATGGGATGGACTGTATGAAAAGAAATCATACAATCTCCAGTAATCAGTCAGTATGAACCAAGTAGGTCTCCAGTAACAGTATCAATGAACATAAGGCTGATCAGGCCCTATGGCCAGGACCATAACACCTCCTAGCTAGGGTATCAGTTATACAATATGCATATCACTGACAATATTTTCTCACTACCCTGTCGAATCAGTAGCTCTGCCAAACCATATCAGGGTCAATAACGAGGGATACCATGAGCAACAATGGTATCTAAATAATAGTCAATCCAATAACAATCAGTTCGGTATCAATCAGTACAGTAATCAATATAATCAATGGCAATGTCATTTACAATGTACAATCAATGATATAAGGTTTAGCAATAAAGAATGACATAAAATAGTAGTTGGTTCGGTAGCAGAAAATGGAAGGTCAATTGGCATGCCAATGTCGCTGGCGACAATGGCATTCAATTGGTAGGCCTATGGCGTACAAACCAATAGGCTAAAGGCAAATGAACTAAGCATTTCATCGAACACTTGGTGGGCATATAATGGCAAGCCAATAGGTTAGGTTAGGTGGCAAATTTGACTTGCCTAATTCAACAAACATAAAGCTACATTATCAAACAAAGCATAGGTATCAAGAAACAAGATTAAACAACATTAAAATAGGATCAAATGGCTAAGGAAAATCAAGCAAAAATCAAGAAATTCCAAGGCAATGTATAGTTCATTAGGGTTCGGCCACAAAGGTGGTTTTTCCATAGCTCTCAATTCAACAATTCAATATTATAAACATGTCAAATGATGCAATGTAAACTCACCTAAGTCTCCAATTAGCCTTTGTACAAGCCAATTCCACCAATTTCTCCAAATAGCCAATATTTGGTTACTTTGAAAATCAACTTTGATCAATCTCCAATTCTAAATCAATTAATCCATCAATTAGTTACCTAAACACATCCACTTGACTAATTCTAACATCACTTAACATAAATGAGCTCTAAATAAACAACTCATTCCTTACAACTTCAAAATAACCATTCAAATTAGGGATTTCAATACAATTGGATAAATTGGTGCAATTAATCATCATACCCATTCAATTGAACCTAAATAACACCTAAATAATCAATCAAACTAAACAAAACAACATTTTTACCTCACACACCCAAAGTGGTCGAATACTTCTTCACCAAACTCATTGAATTCCTTTGCTCCAATCTACAAATTGAAGATGGAAATGGATAAAGCTAGATGCGAACTTAATTTTTCTATCAAATTTCTAAAGATTTGATTAAGATTTGAAGAAGAAATTGAAGAAGAAATGGGACTAAGTGTTTCGGACAAGTAAAAAGAAAAGGGAGAAGATGATCAATGGCTAAGGAAATAAAATAAATAGAAAATCTAATTTGCACAATTATAACTTAATCCCCCAAGTTTCATCCTTTACACTTTGGTCCAAAATCTTCTGTAATTTATTCTATCAATTCTGTCAGGATTTAGATATCAGATTGGAGAGTCAATAAGCTTATTTTAGTTTATCTTTATTTATAAAAATGGTTCCGGAGTCATTCTGTAATCCCGACCGATCAATTTTCACTATTCACCGTAAACTTCCATTTCTATACAAAAATGCCATTACTTACTTTTTCAGTGTTCCTAAATGATTTTCAATTCTTTCTTTTTACCAAAATTAGACATAAATTATAGTGATCTTTTACCCCTAGATCAACTTTAGAAATTCTTCCGTTGACCAGACTGCTAATTTTTGGAACACTACCGCTTTCCGAAAAAGTTTCAAGTTCGCTTTCTAACTGTGTCTCTAAAATTATTTCCCACCATTTCAAGACTAATGGACCACATACTAAGAATTAATTCATGCATGATAGTTATAATTTTCTAGGGTATTACATTCTACCCCCTACAAATAAATTCGTCCTCGAATTTAAATAGAACATGCGCATCTCAGTATTGCAATAAGAACATATACTTGGCTTTATGTCTTGTTCACTTCCTATGCCCATTCTTCCGTGGACTAATTTCTCTATCATACCTTTACCTTTGAAATCTCTTTTATTTCCAAAATGGTTGGACTTGATAATTTACACTTCCTATTAATTCTACTCTGATGACATTTCTTAATTAATATCAATACTTATACTATCAATACATGTGACAGATTTGACACATATTTTCATAGTAACAAGATATGGAATATTAGATAAACATGGTTCATACTGAAAGGAAGATCCAAACTATAAACTACACTGCCAATCCTTTCAATACCTCAAATGGTCTCACATATCTCGGTGACAACTTTCCTTTCTTTTCGGATCTGCACAACTCTTTTTTTTGCTAAAAGCAGTTTTTCATTCATTCTTTAATTATTTGCATAATTTCCATTATCTCTTTTATCAACCCTAGACCTTCTAATTGTTTCTCATCCAGTTCCATCTAACATATCAGAGACCGACATTTTCTACCATTATGTGTCTCACATGGGGCCATCCCAATAAAAGAGTAATATTTTTGTTAGATGAAAATTCAATCAATGACAATTACTTATCACCATAATATTTAAATTCCAGAACACTTACCTTAATATATTTTTTAATGTCTGCATCATTCGCTCAGATTGTCCATCTGTTTGTGAATGGAACGTTATACTGAATTATAATGGTGTATTCATAGCTTTTGAAACTTCTGATAAAAGTTAAAAAATAAACTATGTCCCTCTATCAGAAATTATCATTAAAGGTACTTCATGAACCTTACAATCTTATCACATATAGCTGCACAAATTGACTTATTCCCATTTCCACTCGGGAAACTATATCACCTGTGTCAACTCGATGGCTTTTGATGTTCAATCTTACCCTATTGATAGGCTAAGCTTGTAAACACTACTTAGCCACATTGTCTTTTCATATTAAGTCATCAATAATATCTTTTAAATCATAGTACATCTTGGAAATTCTAGGATGTACTCTATAAGAAAATAATAGACCTTTCTTAAAATCCGATCTCGGAGTCCTTTAACATTGGGCACATCTAGCTATTAATCACATTTCAAATTACCACTCTCATCTGTGAACTTTAATGTTTTATCCTTTTAAACATTTTCCTTTAACTTCAAAAGATATGGATCCTAATCTTGTGTCACTTTAATATCATTAATTAGCAACAGTTTAATCCATAATTGGGCTATCAGTGCCTGGTTTCGATCCTGGAATCCAAATCCAACTCCATGTCCATATTAATTAACTCATTCATTACATAATTCAGTGGTCTTCTAACAATAGAGATGTGAGCTAGACTACTCATTGTCTTTTGACTAAGAGCATCCGTCACAGTATTAGCTTTACTTAAATGATAAAAAAATTTTGCAGTCACCACTCTTTAACAATTAACTCCTCTTTGTTGCCGAAGATTTAGATTTTTCTATTTCATAATATACTATACATATACTGTAGACTCTTATGATTCATGCAAATTTCTCACTTAACTTCATACACACAGTATCTTTAAATATTTAATGCAAAAACTATTGTTACTATTTTTAAATCATGTATCGGGTAGTTTATCCCATGGTTCTCTAACTATCAAGAAGTACCTGTAATCATTCCTCTATAACACATCTCCATTAAATTCTGGAATCATTACAGTACACTATGAAATTATCATCCACTAATGATAATGCTAACCCTATACCACTCATGAGGCAAAGCTTCAATATCTAGAAACTACACACTCACATTCATATGTCTATTGATACTTCTCTTGTTTACTGGTCAACTTAATCAATCGGAGTTGAAATCCTAGGAAAATCTTTTACAATCTCTTATAGAAATTTTCCATTCCAAAGAACTATAATCTCATAACATTAATATGCTGAGGTCAATTAATTATTGCTTTTACCTTTTAAAAATTGCCCTTGTTACTATCTTTACGCACCACATGACCAACGATACACATTCCAATTAGCTAAAATTGACACGTAGACAGCTTAGCATATACTCTTATAGTGTCTATAACACAGTCCCCAAGTGTTGTATATGTTCCTCTTGACTTTTAAAATAGATAAGAATGTCATTAATAAACTTATCCATTACATAACTTAAACACTATATTCATTAAATCCATATATGTAATTGGATCATTAATTAACCCGGATGATAATATCAGAAACTTATAGTGTCCATACCAAGTTCTAAAATAGTCTTTGAGTACATTTTCTTTTTAACTCTTAACTATCCAATCAATCTTTAAGAAGTGTTTTTATAATTTCTCAGAAAATGTATTAAAGAACTCTCAAATTATAAGTATCCAATCAATCCCTATTGAAGTCTTTTACACATTCACTACATATACCCGATATGTTGTACAATTCCTTCTTTACTATCTTCTTAGCCTAAATCACAGAAATGAAATTGATTCTAGTTTCATACTTATCATTCTAGAACTCAAATTATGACAACCAGAACTTGACTTTCTTATCATAACAATCAATATCTGCTTAATATGCAGTTAACTTACTCATACTAAATGTTACATTAATTTGCAAAGGGACAACTCTATCACATTAACACATAAAATATTATCATCAATTTCACTAATACATTTCGGATAATAATAATTCATTTCTATACTTTTCTCCATATAGTGTAGCTGTCTCTAAAGGCACATTCAATAATTTATTTCTCTCTATTTAACTATGATGAAAACAAAACAGTGTGTGGCACTAAAGTCAACTAATTCATCTATTATATCATTATGTATTCAAATCATACCTATATCTGCATCATCAAATCTCTGTGTCTCCTAGGTGTTAACAGTAAAAACTCTTCCCTGGTCCCTACCAGCTGGAGCCTGACTAACACTGAGAGCCTGTTCTCCCCTACCTCTGCCTCTAAATGTAGCCTCTCTACCCATATTCTGATTGGTTTGTATCACTAGTTGAGAAACTGTGACTGATGGCTATTGATCAGCCCTCACTGGACAGGTGTTAATATAATGGCCCTGCAGGCCACACCTCAAACATGCTCCTGACTGTAACTGGCACTCCCTCCGTGCCTCCGTCCATAAAATCCATAAACTGGCACACCAGGAATTTGTGCCACTGGCCTAGAAGAGCCATGTGAATAAGTAGGTGTAGACAATACCACTGGTGGTCCCCTACTCTGTACTCTCCGCCTCTGACTACTACCTGATGATCTCTACTCAAATCGAGATACCGGCTCAACCTGTCTAGGATGGGAGCTGCTCTCCCCCCTCATAACCTGTGATCCTGGACAATCCTTCCTTTTCTGGTCCCTGTTTGCCCTCTCAGTCTTATATTTCTCCTCCATCTGAGTAGCCTTGTCAATCACTGTGGTCAATGAAGAAAACTCTGTAGCTAACAAGGCATTATATAGGGCAGTATGCAGACCCCTCCAAAACCTACTAATCAGATCTGCCTCTATAGGTACTATGTGAGTAGCATATCTACTCAATCTAAGAAAATCCTTTGTATACTCCTCTACTGATCTATCACCCTGCTCAATCTGCTCAAATCTGACCAAGTTACTGGTATTTACACCCTCAGTAATGAACTCATCAATAAGACAATTTCTGAACTCTGCCCATGTAGGTGGGTGCTCACCATAAAGTCTGGGCTCCATATGTCTCGAGAACCAAGTCCATACTTTACCCTTAAGCAATAAACCAACCAACTCGACTGATCTAAACTCTGAACAAGGTAGTCTCCTCACTACCTTCTCCACCTCCTCTAAGAAATCAACTAGATCTGTAACTCTATCTCCTCTAAACTCAAGTAAGTTTAGCTTTAGAAAGCTAAACATAGACACTCCACCCTCCTCAATCTCTCTCCAACCACCCTGTACAGCTGGCTCCCCCTGAGCCTTCACTGGCTATACAGGAGCCGATGCTATAGGAACTACCTCTGGTACTACTGGTGGAGGTACTACTTCAGGAGCAGGTGGTGGTTGTGCCTGCTGTCTCTCCCGTATAATCTCAGCCATCTCCCTCCTCAACTCCATCAAACCTCTCATCATCTCCACTCTTCTGGGGTCGTCGCCCCTCTCAGTATCCTCTATAGTCCGTTGGGATCTGGATGGACTCTCTGAAACACTAATCTCCCTCACTAGATACTCATTGGAGGCAAACTCAGCCTCCTTGGTATCTCCATCTCTACTGTTAGACATCTCTGTAATCTGTCAGGAAAAGCAATAACAGTCTCAGATAATAGCAAAAATACAGAATAATAACATATAACAAACGATAACAGCACAAGACGACAAAGGAAATCCTATGCTCCATGGTATACTTAATTCTACCCCATTCTGTACTTAGTCACTATTCCTCTGTAATTTAATCACTATTCATCTGTAACCTAGATTCACATTCTGTAAACCTAGTGCTCTGATACCACCTCTATAAATACCCGATTTCTCGGACCGCGATGGTCCTAGGGCACAGGAGATGCCAATAGTGACTGGCACCCGTATAACCCAATATCACATGCATCATCTATAAACCTCAATATATTATTCATATTAATTAATTACCAATCATTTTGTTAACCTGTCATGCATTCTATAATTGGCTGTCACAATCATATATCATATATTATGCATATACTCAATATTTATCATCAAATATCATATACATACAATGTTCATCTCCTAGCTAACCAATACATACCCATGGAGCAGCTAGATAATGAACACCAAAATAATGTAATACAGTAATCCATAAATATACATAAAAGTTTGTGGCAGATATCCCCAGGATAACAGAAGACAGGAATCTGCAATATACTATTCTCCTAAAATGGGTAAACAAATAAACGGTGAGTATAGATGATACTCAGTGAATTTACATGCATCACAATAAACAATGGTCTCAAATAAACAATAATATCAGTCAATGGGATAACAGTATATAATTCAAATGTCAGGGTACAATAAAGCCAAAGAATATCAAATAGGCTCGGTACATATGGAAAGACAGATAATGGGATGGATTGTATGAAAAGAAATCATACAATCTCCAGTAATCAGTCAGTATGGACCAAGTAGTTCTCCAGTAACAGTATCAATGAGCATAAGGCTGATCAGGCCCTATGGCTAGGACCATAACCCCTCATAGGTAGGGTATCAGTAATACAATATGCATATCGCCGACAGTATTTTCCCACTACCCTGTCGGATCGATAGCTCTGTCAAACCATATTAGGGTCAATAACGAGGGATACCATAAGCAACAATGGCATCCAGATAATAGTCAATCCAATAATAATCAGTTCAATATCAATCAGTACAGTAATCAATATAATCAATGGTAATGCCGTTTATAATGTACAATCAATGATATAAGGTTTAGCAATAAGGAATGACATAAAATAATTATTGGTTCAGTAGCGGAAAACAGAAGGTCAATTGGCATGCCAATGTTGCTGGCGACAATGGCATTCAATTGGTAGGCCTATGGCATACAAACCAATAGGCTAAAGACAAATGAACTAGGCATTTCATCGAACACTTGGTGGGCATATAATGGCAAGCCAATAGGTTAGGTTAGGTGGTAAATTTGACTTGCCCAATTCAACAAACACAAAGCTACATTGTCAAAAAAAGCATAGGTATCAAGAAACAAGATTAAACAACATTAAAATAGGATCAAATGGCTAAGAAAAATCAAGCAAAAATCAAGAAATTCCAAGGCAATATATAGTTCATTAGGGTTCGGCCACAAAAGTGGTTTTTCCATAGGTTTCAATTCAACAATTCAATGATATAAACATGTCAAATGATGTAATATAAACTCACCTAAGCCTCCAATTAGCCTTTGTAAAAACCAATTCCACCAATTTCTCCAAATAGCCAAAATTTGGTTACTTTGATCAATCTCCAACTCTACATCAATTAATCCATCAATTAGCTACCTAAACACATCCAATTGACTAATTCTAACATCAATTAACATAAATGATCTCTAAAACAACAACTCATTCCTTACAACTTCAAAATAACCATTCAAATTAGGGATTTCAATACAATTGGATAAATGGTGCAATTAATCATCATAACCATTCAATTGAACCTAAATAACACCTAAATAATCAATCAAACTAAACAAAACAACATTATTACCTCACACACCCAAAGTGGCCGAATGCTTCTTCACCAAACTCATTGAATTCCTTTGCTCCAATCTACAAATTGAAGATAGAAATGGATAAAGCTAGATGCAAACTTAATTTTTCTATCAAATTTCCAAAGATTTGATTAAGATTTGAAGAAGAAATTGAAAAAGAAATGGGACTAAGCGTTTCAACCAAGTAAAAAGAAAGGGGAGAAGATGATCAAATGGCTAAGGCAAATAAAATAAATAGAAAATCTAATTTGCACAATTACAACTTAATCCCCCAAGTTCCATCCTTTACACTTTAGTCCAAGATCTTCTGTAATTTATTCTGTCAATTCTGTCAGGATTTAGATATCAGAGTGGAGAGTCAATAAGCTTATTTTAATTTATCCTTATTTATAAAAATAGTTCTAGAGTCATTCTGTAACTCCAACCGACCAATTTTCACTATTCACTTTAAACTTCCATTTATTTATAAAAATGTCATTACTTACTTTTTCAGTGTTCCTAAATGAGTTTTACTTCTTTCTTTTTACCAAAATTAAACATAAATTATAGTGATCTTTTACCCCCAGATCAACTTTAGAAATTCTTCCGTTAACCAGACTGCTAATTTCTCGGCAGTATTTCTGACACCTCCGCTTTCCGGAAAAGATTTAAGTTCGCTTTTTAACTCTGTCTCTAAAATTATTTTCCACTATTTTAAGACTAATAGGCCATGTACTGGGAATTAATTCATGCATGATAGTTATAACTTTCTAGGATATTATATATATATACCTAATAGGAAAATGAGGCTATCAATAAGCATGTCTCAAGAAACAATAATCTTTGAAGAAATGACAACTAGGGTTTCAAAAGATTTCATTTAGAATAATAATGATTTAGCTTAAATAAACTTTTATATTCAATAATGAACTTAGTTCAAAGAATCAATACTAAACTCATTCATAAGGAAATAATGTAACTCATTACAAGAAGGTTTTTAACATTCTTGAATTATAGTACTGAAGGCTTTTTCTAATTTAAGAACATATATCTATACATAGAATATATTTACAATTCATATGAACATAACAATAAGAAATACATGGTGGTTTAAAGAACCAATGCATTCATAACTCATCTTACTAGCCATTAGCTTTTCATAAGCTTAAGTCATTCTTTGGCTTGCCATAATCATCACCATAAACCTTTCCTCATTATCCTACAATCATTTCATCACAATACAAAAAAAAAAATTAGGATTTCCTAACCCAAGAACATTCAAGCTTAATCCTTTTAACTCTATACTTCCTAAAGTCCAATTAGATGATTGAAGTCCTAATTTTTCCATTAATTCAACAATCAAAGATGCTAAAGAGAAAAGTCTACTATTCATGCTACTATTCATCAAATTTTTCATATATCTCATATCTCACTAATCAGCCTTTAATAATTGAAATTTATACTCTTAAACACTTACCCATAACTTATAAACAACTTATTTAACCATTTCTAACTTCATTCCATGCTTAAAAGAGAAGTAGAGAAAATTATATTTTTTCTCTCACAACTTGAAATTCTTAAGAATCTTGATTCCATGGAGGGGTTTTGATGTTTTTTTAGGTGTTCTCCTTTAAAATTTATTTTTTTGGGTAATCTAATCATGAAATAGAAAGTTGAGAATTAGGGTTTGGGAACGGGAAAGAAAGCGAGAATAAAAGAAAGAAGAATTGAAATTAGAACAAATGAATTGGGGATGGGTCTCAATTTATACACAAATGGAGTGACATAGGCATGTAATAATAGGGGAGGTGTAATAATAGGGGAGGGTGTGTTGCCAGAGAAAAAAAGAAATATTTGGAAATAAAAATAAGCATACATAGGTATGTAGCAAATGAACATGGTTGTGTTGCTAACATAGGTGTGCCACTCCTTAAAGAAATAATAAATTCGTGTATAACAAGTATGGGCGTGTTATGATTTTAAAACAATATGGGCATGTTGATGGTCGTGTAAGCCTCTAGAAGGATTTCTAAATTTTTTTAAGAAAATGGCTAACATGACTGTGTAGGAATGGGCATAGGGATGTGGTCCCAAAATCTCCACCATGCACTATTCTTTTCCATTCTTTTCCTTCTCCAATCATTAACCAATGAATCATAATATTACTTGCTTACTTAAACATCAATATATGAAGTTCTAAGAATAAAGAAAATAATCTATACACAACAATCACAAACAAACATAATCAAAGTAAATAAAATCTAGGAAAATCACTTGGAATCCATTAGAAAATCTCATAACCTTGCAAAGAAAATCTTGAATAGTATATTCTTCATCCTTATAAAAATTCATCCTCGAATTTTAGAAACTTTTGCCAGAGTAGAATAAATCACTATGATCATTTATTGTTCACATGTCAAAATCATATTCCTTTTAACAATGATATACCACCTTTGTCACATTTCTTTATTTAATTCAATTGTATAGCTTATACCATGTATTTATATGTTATATCCATACTCATTTCTGATTTCCACACATCCTTGCCATACTAAGCTAGTATAATATGATCATTAATTTTATCTATTCTTATCAATTCTTTTAATCCTCACTTTAGCAATGCCATATATATATTACGATCCATCAAATATCTCTTTTATAATTCCTTTCCTTTGATTTCTTTTTAGATTCTCTACTTGATGCACAAAACTTTTACTTTCATTACTTGCTTCCATTTCAGGTTAACTTTAATACTCTTATATACTCACCATCACCACTTCCTTATTTCATTTGATTCTCATTCAAACTAAGCACACCATGTATCACTGTTTCCTTAATTGTTACAATTCCTTATTTATACTTTCATTTGTACTATATATCTTCATAAAATCACACTTAACTCAATTGCAAACTGCATTCATAAAATCACACTTAACTCAATTGCAAACTGCATTTATTATGGATTGTCCCATCAATACTTTCAATTATCATAATGCAACATTTGAAGAACTTTTGATATCCATACTTTCAATCATGTTACACTATATTCTATACTTGTATTTCCATAAGCCTTAATTAAATTTTCAATCTTATTCTCTAAATCTAAGATTTCCACATCCTTTTTATATCATCTCAATGCTCTTTCAACCTTAATTTTTTTGTTTTTTACCTGTCATAGAAAATACTTTCCTTTATCTATCATAGAAAACATATCCATTTACCATCAATGGACTATCAATCATCTTTATTATCATTCCTTAAATACTTATCTTCTTAGAAGTTCCAACTTCCCACTCATGATGACATAGTCAAACACATTAATCCAACTCATAAATACCTTTAGTTCTTTTGCTTACCAATTTCCTTAAGCTTTACCAATGCATCCTTATCTTTAGCCCATGTAGATTTCATGCTCTCATATTTCATTCCAACCTTCACCATAATCATAGTATAGATTCATCCTTACTATTTTCACTGTCCTATTATTCCTTAGTTCAATCATAATACTTTAACATAATCATACTATAGATTCATCCTTACCATTTCCACTATCCTATTATTCCTTAGTTCAATCATAATACTTTAACCTACTATCTATTTTCTTATCAATGCAGATACAATTCATAAATTCTTTATCAAATTGCACATCCCATATATTTCCTTTATAACAATGAAAAAGTAGCTATGCATAATTCCAAAATCAAATAACAATCATAGCTTAAATGGAGAGTTATATGTAGCATTCTCATTCTGAATCTGAATCTCTTTCTAATCAAAGCAAATACTTTATCTCTATCTCTATCCATAGGTGTTCATTTTGATGTATGACTTGTAATTTTTCTCAATTCTCATGACCTCTTATACTTCCTTTCCTTATTTGCATACCTCTCGCAACACCTCTGTTTATAGTCCTATATAGATAGTTCTTCGCATAATGATTTAGTTGTCCACATTCAAAACAAGCATCTGTCTCAAAATAATATATGTGGACACTGAATTTTAGTACACCTTGAGTATGAGTTAAAGACCAATGTGAGGCATCAAATATTGAGATGTAAGAAGAAGTTGCACAATAAGAGGATGTTATTATTTAAGAACATAGGTTTTATGTAAGTATTTTTATGTGAAAATGAATTGGTGAGGCTGCTAAACTTTCAAAACTAGCAATTGAGGATCCAGACTAATGTTTTTTTTTTCAGTTTTTAAAAAAGCATTAAAATATCATTTAAATGAATTTAGGATTCAAGCTAGGTTTGGAGGCCCAAAAAGGGAATCGGTCGCATGGTAGATTGATGGACCCCTGCGCGGTAAGGCCAATGGGCTCATGCCTAGCATAAGGCTGCACGACACTTCCCAGGCCATAAAGGGTCACACAACCCAACTAGAGTCGTCCGACCATATGGCCCTGTACCATAGTTTTGGGTTGATAGCTTGTCTTGAGCCCGTTCCATCGATTCCTAGTATGATTTTTCTTAATTTTGGGACCCTCCCAGCTTGTTTTATTACCTGATTTGTGTTGCTTTTTTAATTCCTTTTTAATGTTTTATTAAAAGAGAAGTTTTTCATTAAAACTAAATAGGAAAAATTGGAAATACTTGGTTTGCAAGTATTTTTAAACTATTTTAGAAGTTTTTTTATATTTTTATTTAAGAAAATTAAACTAATTTGGAACCTCATTTAACTAAATAGGAGAATACTTGGCTTGCACACCAAGTATTCTTTTTATTTAAAAGTTGGCTAAGAGGTCTCCTTATGCTATAGATATCCCTTTACCTCTTTGTAAAAGGAGATCGTAATTTTTTTATTGAAAAATCAACTGAGCAATCAAATTTTAGAACTTTGAGAGAATAAATTTTGAGATTTTTTTTTAAAGAATTTTCAGACTTAAGTTCATTAGATTTTCTTAAATAATTTATTGATTTAATTCATACAAAATTACAAAAGCTTAATTCTTTTTGAAAATTGAAATTAAAACCTTCTTTTAAAAAACCAAAAACTTGTTTTTATCTAAGATCTTCTTGTAAAGAATATTACAACAATAGTTTCTTGGTTGTATTCTTTGAGAAAAAAGAAGCAAAATCTATATTCAATCAAGAGTTTATTCAATCACTTTCAAAGGACAAACAATCCATCTTAAGTTGATGTATTTGAATTCGGATCCTTTCTCAATTATCAAAGGGAAAGTCTGAGCGCGAATTTCCGGATCTTAGTATCTTGAGGTTTGGGTTAGAAATTTCATTAAATTTCATTGAATAAACATGTGAAAGTTTGTGTGATCATATAGATTTGTGACGATTCATTTCACTTAATCCATATAATCTATATTATATTTGTATATATGTTCACTTTTCATATATAAAGATGTTTGATTATTGCAATTAAGAATATGTATGATGAATATATGATATTAGGTTTAGGTTGTAAGAAATATAGATTTTCCCTATGACATGATTCACCATGGCATGAAACACACACACACTTTTTAGTTTGATTGTTTTATGGATCAAAATATGTATTTAAGGTTAATTATTTCATGTAAAAGAATTTAAGACTTTGAAATTGATGTACATTGATCAAATATGGAAAAAAAAGTAATCAAATAGTTTCTCCCTCAAGCAAGAAGTAAATTCAATTGAATAAAAGCTTGATTCAAAGTATCCTTGACAAGTGAGCAATCTTCTCCGAGCAATTAACGTTCTTGACACTCGAAACTACCAATAAGAAGAAAGAAGCCTGAGGGTGATTTGCCGAGTCTTAGTGTTTCCAGGTTTGATTAAGTTCTGTATTTTTTTTTTTTTTTCATAGTTTACATCATGTGAATGATTTGGGCATGATCATATGGATTAGCAATCCATATGACGTTTTTTTTTTCCTTTTCATCTTTGTAAATTTCTTGAACATAAATGAACTTAGGTTGGATTAATATTTAAATACTGATCTTTAATGTTTAATGATCATACTTAAAGAACAAATCGAATTAAATTGAAAGCAAACTTAGAAAGCCATGTTTAGAACCCCTTTCACATGAACATTCCTATTCCAAGATCTAGCTATTGTTTGAATTTAAAATTGATTTGAAATTAGTTTTTTAATGAATTTAAACAGCTAGAAAATATAAGGTAAAAAGGTTTGGATGAATGGGGCCATAATTGGGCATAAATAGAAGGTCAAAAGGGCCATATAAATGTATGTTATTTTGATGATTTTTCTTGCATATAAATGTTAAGTATGATGTGTTTAGACGTATGAAACTTAAGGTAAATGTTTGTATGATAGTTTTAATTAATTTATAAGTATGATAGTGTTAGCATCGATTTTCGACACACCTTGAGCCAGAGCCGAAGCCCAATGATGTAGCATCAAAAATCGAGATCGCGAGAAGAAGACTGCTTGTCAAAGTGATTACTTTTGCTTTTGGATCTAGGAAATTTCTAGGTTTTATCCTAAAAACTGATGATTAAGGTTTATATTTTGATATAAAATATGTGAAAAGGTATTTCAAAATGAATTTGGGTCATTTCGGGCCATATTCGGTGGTCCGAATGCAAATCGGGCTTGTAAGCGGTCGCTGGCCCATTTGCAGCAAGCCATCCAGGACCATACAAGCCTGAGGCCAATTTAAGTTCTTTTTCAGTTAAAAGGAGTTTAGAAATAGTTTTAAAGGTTTGTGAAAAGTTTCGGGTCATTTCAGACTGATCAGACGTAAGAATGGGCGTGTAGGGGGTCGATGGGCCCGTTTGAGATAAGCCATCAGGCCCTATGGCAATCATTGGCCTATAAATTCTTGTTGTAAGGCCCAAGAAAGGGAATCATGTCCCAACAAAGGGCCATATGGCATTTCCACTGGTCGACAATCTCTAGGCTCGTTCGCACGTGCCGCCGCTAGCTTCTGTTACCCTCGGTCCGATTTTTCTTGTAATTTTGGAGATTCTTGGTCTATTTTTATGCCAATTTAGCTTTTGCAAAGGTTTATATTTGGTATTTTATTCAAAATCGAAGTTTTGGGTTAAAAGCCAAAAAGGAAGCTTTAAGGGGTTCTTGGTTGGCAAGTAACCCTAAAGCTATTTTGGAAGCTATGTTTTGGCTATCTAGGATATTTTATTACTTAGGAAATATAACTAAATATGAGTATTTGAAATTAATTCTGCCTATTCAAGTGGCTGAAGCCTATAAATAGGACTCCACCCTCTCAAGTTGGGGGATCCGAATTTTGACGCCTGAATTCTAGATAAAATAACTCTTTTTCAATCAAATACTAAACTGATGTCTATTAATCAATCTTACTACAAAGCGATTAAGGATTTTATTAATCAATTAATCAAGTTAATCTTAAGTATACAAATTAATTCTTCTTTTAAGAATCAAAGGAACCAAATCAAGTTTTATTTCTTCTTTTGTTCAAAAAAAAAAACCATTCTCAAGAACATATTAAGAATGTTCTTGTTAAAAAAAAAAAAAGTATATTAAACTGAATTAAAGCTTGATTCAAAGTATGAACTTGATGACAAGAATTCTTCTTCGAGCATCTACATTCTTAGCATTCAAAATCATTCGTAAGACAAATGAAGCCTGAGGGCGATTTGCTGAGCCTTGGTGTGTCCAGCTTTGGGTATCTTCTTATTTCTTTTTATTTTAGCAACCATGTGAATTCTTTCAGCATAATCACATAGATGGGTAATAATCCATGTGATCCTTCTTCTTTTCTTTATAAAACCTTTTTTAATATGAACTAAAATTGAATTAATAATCTATGTTTTATGATATTTAATTATCTTAATTAAAGATCTAATCAATTTGATTTGAAAAACCTAGAAAGCATGCTTAGGTCCCTTTGGCATGAAATTCATGTTTATATTTCTAGTTTGGTTTTGTTGTTCTTTTCTTTGTTTAAAAACCATTTTGATTAACTTTAAAACACTTAGAATCAGTAGGATTAGATTTTGAATCATTTAAGATGAAAAAGTATAAAAAATTCCTCAAGAAAAGGAGAAAAAATTATTTGAATTCGAGTAGGAAGCTAAAGTCAGGTCAAAAGGGCCATATGGCCCTTAGGAAGGACCACACATCCTTTCCTTATCCCGTATGGGACTGAGAAGGGCCACATGGCCCTATGTATGTCATTAGGGCATTTCATTGTACCATAGAGGCATTTTATTGTCTTTCTTGCTTTGTTTCTTGATTTTTACATCCATTTGATGCTTCTAATTGTATATAAGTTTCTATATGCCAGGAATAGATGCATAAGACCTAGGATGAATGACTACATGATAGTTTTTATTAATTCATAAGCATGCTAGGAGTAAAAGTGCTTAAGTTAAGCTTAGTTTTGCATGATTGTTGGTATAATGCCTAGTTTATGTTCTAAACTTGAAATTTGGCATGTTTATTATTATGTGATAATATGACATGAATAAATTATGTTGAATGACTTTAAAAATGGACATAATGCCATGAATGAACAACTTGAGCCTGGACTTTAAATGTATAAGGCATGATTTGTTGAATGCACACTTTATTGCCATATGATACACAATGCTTCTTATAGGTTAGCATGCCATGTCTAGGTTAGTTGTTAAAATTTGTTTGACTTATGAATAATTTGGTATATGCATTATTATTTTGATGAGTTTTGGTCACTTGTATATGAACCAAATGGTTAAAATGTTATGGTTATATGCTTTGCATCATGCATATGTAAACTTGATTTTTGATATGATTAGAAGGAAGTATGTCATTTTGCAAAGTGTGTTATGCATATATTTGTGTTGTATAAGCTAACCATGTAGGGATAGAGTAAATAAAAATGAATAACATGAGGTCCATTAGACCCAAGCATAAAATATAAATGGGTCTAAAATGCATTAAAGGCTAAAAAGTCCAAGGTGCATATGTTTCATTTAATGCATTAGATTATGTAATCCAATTTCCTTTTTTGTCATTTCTTTACTTTGAGACGTTGAATGAATGAATGTTCATATGATTATGTAAATACCTTATTAAGGCTAGATGGTTCATTTCCCCTTATATTTCTTTAGGGATAGTGCAAATAGATGTAGCGCAATGAGCATGGACATTTTAAGAAATATTTAGATGTGGCCTTGTGAGATTGTATAATTTACTAGACTCATAGAATTCTATCTAAGGAGGTTGGGTTTTAAGTGAGACCGCTCATGACTCCTCCAATCTTTCCTATGAATTATGCTTAGTTTGGTTTATGGTATGGTCGAGCATGTGCATGATAGAACTTAGACTTTTTTAGCTTATGGATTATTTCTTTCAATATTATACCTAAGTTAGTTCACCTATAACTTCTAGCTAAATAAGGAGGCTGACCAATGGTGGGGCGGGCAGGAATGCCTAACACCTTCCCCAATCCATACCCGATTTCCTTATATGGATCTATGAATAAGGCGGCCTAGTGCTTAGCTAGGAATAAAATCGTCACTAATTTCCTAAAGGAAGGAAATGCACTACCTTTGTGGTCTCGGTTATACCTTTAATCAAGTGGCGAGGTTAATCCTTACCAATCTACCTTAGGTTCAAATTCGGACCATCAATGTAAAAACACCATAGTCTGATGACTCCACTAGGGACTTGAAAACCAATTCCCTTAGCTAGATATTATAGATAAACTTAGCTCTTCCCTTTTGTCCAATAATTAAAAGGAAACTTTACCGTATCATAAGACTTTGAAGTAAGATTTTATAAAATGTTAAAAGTGGGGGCATGAGCCACCGTCTGTACCTCATCTTATCTCTAAAAGAATGGAAGAAACTGTTTGCCTTGTTGTGCTATGCATTGTTATATGCCATGAATCATGCATCTTGCATAATCTAACATACGATCTCTTGTAGCCATATAGGAAACATCTCCAAATGTTTAGATTTAAACCTGTCAATGAGCCATCTAGAAAAGGAAATAGAGGAAATAGCTAGAAAGATGGTGAGATATGAAATGAAACATTTTAGGAAAGATATCAAGGCTACTATACATGAGGTGATGGGGATTATGTTATGTGAACTCAAAGCATTTATAAGTCAAACCATCTCTAAAGCCTTAAATGAGGTGACAAGAAAGGGTGATGAGTCATGTACCAATAAAGAAGAAGTCATCTCAAGACATGATAAAAAGAAGCCCATCGTGCCATATAAAGGGGAGTTCACCTCACTAAATGAACCCATGACCAAAATTCTAGTAAGACTTCACAAGAGAGGCCTCCTAATATCTTTGGACAAAAAGCCTTTACTCAACCCCTTGTCACCTAACTTTAATCTAAATGTTTATTTCCAATTCCATTAAGTTGTTGGCCATTACTCATGTAGAAGGCTTAAGCATGAAATTCAAGATCTCATTGATAATAAATAGTTTTCTATTTCAAACTTAGCCCAACCTTCATCAAGGTGCATGGTTTACAATAATGACAATGAAGCATATTTCGAAGGATACCGAGAACAAAGAAGCATTTTGAAGCAATTTGCCACCTTAGTTAGATTTTTGTCTTAAGAACTCTATTTTTCAATTAAGTATACAACTCCCTATATGATTATCCTTTGGAAACTTGATATGATAAAAATTCCTTAGTAATGAATAAAGTGGCAAATTCCTTATCATACCATTGTTTATGCTTTAGCACTTGAAGTGAATTGTGAGAAAAAAAAAAAAAAAAAAACAAAAGAATCATTGGAAAAAAAATGAAAAGAAAAATGATGTTACCTTGCTAGGGATATTTTGCAAAAAGGATCCTAAGCAAACCTCAAAGGAAAGATAGAAAATATTTAGCTAGAAAACCTGTAAAGACTAGCTAATAACAATTGTACAAAGTATGCTTCAAGATTGCTTATATTTAAAAAGGTTCATCTTCCTAGAGCTATCTTGATTTAAGGTGTTCATTGACTAAGTAGTTTGAATAAAAGAAAATGGAGATATTAGATTAGATCATGCATTAAGCATTCAAGCATACGTATTCATGCATTACATTAGCATTTTGTCATCATTGCCTAAAAGGAAACTATCATTTTTTAAACCAATCTTAGGAAAGAGAGAAGAGGGTTTATTGGAACTTAAGCAATCAATAGTTGGAAAGAACATTTGAAAGCATCAATCTAGGGATGGTTGGTATAGAGGAAACAATTAGAAAGATCCTGAATACAAAAGGGGATGAAAGTGGCATTAAGGAAGCTACTTCCAAAAACAAGTATATTCAATATAAAGGGCCTTGTGATGAGTTTGATCACTAACTCAAAGGAGATTGTAAGACTAAAGGAAAGGTTATCATAGAAAGGAAAGGTTATCATAGAAGAGCCTATGGAATATTCTCAAGATGATAAGTACAAAGCCTTAGCTAAGCAAATTAAGAAGATGCAAATCATACTTGAGAGAAATGAACTTGAAAGGTCTTATGACATAGATGACCCGGATCTTACTACGAATGAAAAAATTCCCCCAAGATTTAAAATGCCAAACTTACAAAAATTTGATGGCATTAGTGATCCAAGGGTGCATTTAAGGCAATATGTTACTGTTATAGGAATCACTGGATTATCCAAGGTCCATATCACTAAGTTCTTCATCTTATCCTTAATTGGAGCTGTTGTCTATTGGTATTATAACTTGGATAAGGAAGTCATTATGGATTGGAGAAAGTTGGCTCAAAACTTCATTAGACAATATTCCTATAACACACATATTGACGCTACTTTACATGATTTGGAAGTCATTCACCAAGAGTACAATGAGATTTTTATTGAGCACTTGACTAGATGGAGGCAAAAGGCCGCACAAATGAAATCTAAGCCTGATGTTAAGGATCAAATCAAAATGTGTGTGAAAGGAACTCTTCTATATATCTATGATAGGTTATGATATGTACCTCTATCCAATTTTGGGAAGTTGTATGAAGCTAGATTTCAAGTGGAATATATGTTGCTTAAGAAGAAAAGGAATTAGATTAGAAATAGTGATAGTCACTCCAATCTTAGAGATAATCAACCAAGCCCAAATAATGAGGGATTAGATGATTGCAATGAAGAAGAAGAAGAACCCTAGATTTGGCTATAACATTCTATAAATATCTTTCTTTTATCCATTGAACCTCGAATTCGTTAACACTTGGATATTTTCTTCAATAATACTACTTACAAGTTGGATAATTTTTATGAGCTTCTTTTATATGGGCTTTATGAAAACACATTTGATTAGTTCGAGTATAGCTAAGTTTCATGACTTCATATTTTAAGTGAGAGAGAGATGAAAAAAGGAAAATGAAGAAAAAGAAATTCGGGGGCATTTATCTAGACTGGACTAAGCCAAGTTCCTAAAAGTTATCATTGATCCCTAAAATCATAAGCAGAGGGGCAATTACTTGCTGGTCAAAACCATTGAAAACATGGGGCAAGTCCTTTCCCAAAAAATCTTAAAAAAATATTTGAAAGCAATTAACTTCTTGGACAAACATTGAAAATATTAGGGTAAGTCCTTGCCTAAAAAATCATTGCAAGCATGGAGGCAAAATGAGGTTCAGTTTGGCCTAATATAGAGAAGCTATAAATATCTTGGAGATTAATTACCCCAAAAGATGAGATGAAAATTGTGATGAACTTTATGAGTTTACCATAAAGGCTTGAGTAATAATTCAAAAGGATTAAAATAGATTGGTAAATTTTTGAGAATCAAAATAGGAAAAGATTGTCCAAATGACCTATAACTCTATCTCTCTAGAAAATCTATACCTTTAAGACCACATTGGTCTTTCTTTCATTAAAAATCATGAGAAGTTGAAAATAGAATGTTACTCAAGGTCAAAGTAAAGTTCATTTCAAGCAAAAGAAATGATTCTCGCTAGGTAAAAAACCTTAAGAAATCTACTTACGTAACAATCAGGGAAATTGAGAGAAAATAGTTGGTTGGAAAACCTGAAAAGGCCAATCAATAATAGATATGAAATCATGCAAATGTTTTTATACTCTTATTAGATGAATGAAGCTACATAAAGCTAATATAATACTTGTCTTGTAGAATGGATTCTACTTTTGCATTTTTTTATTTTTTTATTTTTTGAAAGAAACATCTTTGTGCTCATGAAGTAACCAAATTTGAGAAATGGAAAAGGAGGAAAAGAAAAAAAAAAAAAAAGAAAAGAAAAGAAAAGAAAGAAAAGGAGAAAAGAAAAGCTCGCTAAGTTGAAAACCCTAAGGGGCAACTTAGGCAAAAGTTAGAGCAAAAGGGCAATAAAAGAAAACAAATTTGGTTACAATTATAGAAAAGAAAGATTATTCACGTCAAATGAAAAGTAGAACTTCGACCATTAAGTCAATGGCTTGGATTTTGGGTATGGTTATGGTGTGCCCTTAAATGCATAAACGATGAATGCTTGAGTTTTCTTTCCCCTGATAGAGATGAATCTCTAAATTCTCTAAGAAACTTGTTGTAACACCCATCATTTTTCCTAAACAATCTTCGTGTATATTTTGGGTATAAATTTATTTTTACTGGTTTAATTAATTAATTTTGAAATAAGTATAAATATTTACTTATTAATTACTTATGATAATGATAGAAAATGAGTATAGAAATTTTGTGAGAAATATTGATTGAGTTATTGAAAATGCGTGAGAAAAGGCTAAATGTTAAAGAAATTGAGAATTTGAGTCTTCAGCGAAATTCTGTGAAAACTTGGGGTAAGGGTTTCCAGCCGGCATTGGCGAGCTGGCCTTGCGAAGAGGCAATGCCAAGCCGGCCTTGCGAAGAGGCAATGCCGAGCCGGCATATGCGAAGAGGCAATGCCAAGCCGGCATATGCGAAGAGGCATATGCGAGCCAGTAATGAGAAAAGGCATGTGCGAGCCAGTAATGCGATCTGGTAAAGGCGAGCCGGCAATGCGAAGAAGCATTGGCGAGCAGAGATTTGTCAAGCTGGGTCTGGTGAGCCGACAATTGGCGAGCTGGACCAGCAGAAATTGAATTTTGGCGAGGCGGGACGAATAAGTGCACAGTAACGGGATTTTAACAAATAGCCAGTAGCCTATTTATAAGAGGCAGCAGCTGATACTTAAAAACATTAAGTCATTTTTCTTTCTTTCTATCATCACTGAATTCGTTCCTTCTTCTTCCAAATCCCGATCACTGTTCAATGTCTTCCTCACCGATTCTCACATTTTCTTCACCGAATTTTCAGGATAAAATTTAGAGAATCATATATATGCTATCTGGAAGGGGCTGGAAATATCGGCAGTAACAGTAAAGGATTTCTGCCGTGAATCACCATTTGAGGTATATGTTTATTTGTTGATTTTTATTGGTTAAATAGATAATACTTGGATTGAAATGAATGGGTTTAGAATTATTTTGGCTAGATTAACTCTAAATAATGGAAATCCCTAAATTCTAGGGTTTATGTGAAACTTTGAATAGTGAATTGATGAATTAGTGATGAGATTCTTGAATTGATGATAGAATTAGT
>CANXYC011087000.1:10000-37817 GCA_948193065.1 Aleurites moluccanus | reverse complement strand
TAGAATTGGGTCAATCACGTTTATTAGAAGTGGACAATAGAGTGGTTGTACCAGCCAAAACTCATCTACGTATTATTGTAACATCTGCTGATGTACCTCATAGTTGGGCTGTACCTTCCTCAGGTGTCAAATGTGATGCTGTACCTGGTCGTTTAAATCAGATCTCTATTGAAATATCTACTTTCATTCAACTTTAGAGAAGTCTAGTACTTATGCGCTAGGGCGCTCATCCGTTACTTCAAGTGCTTTCCCTTGAGCTAACCCTCTTGCAGGAGCTCGGACAGTTCGTATAATACCGGATGATCATAATATCGTGTAAACTCGGCTCATAAATGTGCAATTTATCAAAGTTATTCCAGGGGGACCGATGCCACTTTTTTAGGAGTAATCGAATCGGCAGGCACAACAGAAGGAATCAACATAGGGAGTTAGCTTAGCGTTCGAGGACAGCACTCACCTCCGCCACCGGATTTCGAAACCGAATCTTTCACCGACTCTCCAAAACACCACTAGTAAAGCTAGTTTCACAGACGGGGGAGATTCAATTGCTTTAAAAAGCATATATATGATATGAGAATCAAATCAAACAATTTCATTGCCTCCTGGACGATCGCTCGCTTCGTCTCCGTCGTCTGCGAATCTATTGGTTTAATCGAAATAAGGAAGGGCTTCCGTTAGGATGCGGAGTGGAACCTCTTTGCAGAGCCCTTTTCTTAGTCACCTTTCGGAGTGGTTCTGCCTCTATTTGTTTGTTAAAGTCCATAGCAACTAAGATAAAGGCATGACCGCGAGAGAAAACAAATGCAAATTAATTCGATTCCATGGGTGGAGGGCCCCTTTTAGGAAGGAAAACAGAAGTTGAAGGTGGGGCTATGAAAATGAAACGTGGTATATAAAGAATGCAAGGAAAGGCCTTACAAACTAAGCGTCTAACCGCTAGTCTGCGCTAGCTGGCAATGAAGAGCTGAGTAGGAGTCTTTCCACCTATTTCTGGTTCATCTCGGTACTGTTTCAGCCTTGGTACGAGATATGGTCATATATAGTAATATAGAAGTGTAGCAGGTGTCCCACAAGACATCGGGACTAGTACCATTGGTCAATTCCAGCTTCTGTTCCAGATTTGGTCCAAACTATCAAGGAAGAGAGCTTCAGGCAAAGAGAGATCGAACTCCGCACCAATAGCTTGCTTGGGAAATCATCCCATGTCGTTGTTTGGTTTGAGCTTCAGCCCAGCTATGTGCTAAAGAAGAAGCCCTAACCTGACCCTACTTCTACAAATACCTCAATGGTACTTCTTTAAGACTGCGCCAGTCGCTAATGATTTGGCATTCCAACTGAAACGATTAATCCCAACCTTCTAGATCTCCTCCCTACAACCTACCAACCTTGTTCTTTCGGGGGAACTCTTCCATTTCATTCTATTCCGGTACCACCGCTGACAATCTACTCTACAAAAAAAGAGGAAAGTGCCTTCTATAGGTATAGGCAACTTCTGATCTCTAAAAGCAACAAGTAGGCTTTCGCACTTCCGTTGAGACAGAAAGCTCTTAAACCAGTTCCCTAGCGAGAAGTTCCTTCGGTAGATTCCAGTCTTATTAATCTCTCGATACGAAAGGAAACCACAATAACCAATTTGATCACGGAGAGGGGAAAGACTACCGATACCGAGTACTACCGAGACATGATACCAAGCAAGGGCTTCAAGAGAAGAGGAACTGAACCTCTCCCAAAGAAAGACACTTGCAGCTTAAATAAAATAAAAAAAAAGAAGGTCGCATTTATATTTATAGAGAGATCAAGATTCAGGCGGCAGAAGCGTTCCACTCGAAAAGAGGAGTTGAGAGGGCGTCGTCAACCACAAGTCAGTCAATGGGAATGTTATCTTCCTAGCAACGGAAGGCCGGGGAGGGCTCGTCGTCGAAGACAAGAGCTGAGACAAGAAGTACGGATAGATAGTTCATTTCATGTCTAGTCAGGTCTCGAGAGCGAGTGGAAGATAGATCTGGAATGTCAAGAGCCAGCCGGAGACGACATGCAAGTGAGTAAGGTTGTAGGCCAGTCGTCAGAGCTGTAGTCATTGTCAGTAGCAGAAGCTAAAGCCGCTGGCCATGCAGTGTAAGACATTGGTGGTCGAGCTAAGAGAGCTGGCTTGACTCTAGTTCCGTCTCACAAGATCTAAGACCAAGTGTTGGCACCCTCCAACTGAGACAGTTATAATCTGACAATCGTGTCGCGATCGGTCTTTCGGTCATGGGCAACCTTATGAGCACAGACCCAAGAAGAGGTCTTACCAAGCGTGGACGGAGTCCGTTACAAGTCTAAGATTTTGAAGTTAGGGCTAAACCACTGGGCGACTAAAGCCGGGATTTCCAATTTCACTCCACCCGAAAGGTCGAGAAAGGCGATCCCTGTCCTGTGCCCTATTCACTAAGATATTCGAATTTGCCCTTACCGAAAAGCAAGGCTTACCTCACTAGTGGAATTCCGATTCCGGTATTCTATCTATTCACCCTCAGATCACTGAAACTCGCTTTCAAGCTTGATTGAGTCACCCTCGGACTCTGTACTTTCAACAAGAGCCTAAGGATTGACTTCACTTGCTCCCGCTAAAGCTATTTGATAAGCTCCAGTTCACCAATGCCATTAGCATTGAACCAAAGCCTAATGGCAAAGAGAACTCCTATTCTCTTCCTTATGATAGAACACAAGAGGGATGAGGACTGGTTTTGCCGTTAACCAGAGTAACCATGAAAGGATACCTCCCAGCTTGACAGCTCGAGGGTAGACCTGACCCACTGATTCCCGAATGTTGAGAGGATGAGTGACACGATTCGGGGGAGGATGCGTACCTCCAACTTGCACGCTTACCTGCAAGCACGTCGTTCTTTGTCGAGCGGGAGCTAACCGGCACAACTTGACGCCAAGAACGAGAAGACGGAAAGAAAAAATCTCGCATATTCTAAAAGTGATGCTGACTCCTAGAGGGAGAAACATCCAAGAGAGAATGTTCATCTTCCGAGAGAAAGAAAGCTGAACACAAACTCAGCCTGGAAGACCTGGCATGCAACTTAACTCCCTTGGCTTGCATTCCTTCTTCCTTACTGAGATTGAGTCAGTGACAGTAAGCAAATAAAAGAAGTCAGTCTTCTTAAAATAAGGTATCTCGAGCAAGGAGAGGGGGGGGTGCTGGGACTTACCATAAACGAAAACGTCCTCGGGATGTTACCAACCTTATTACTTTTCATCCTTTGATGTTTTCCTGGGATGCTTAAACCTTTTCTTTTGGTACTGCTTTGGATAAAACCTTCTCTTCTCCGTCTTTAAGGAAGAAAACCATAGTCAGTAGTTGGACTGCTGCCCAAAGGTGCTTTAAGCCATCCTTACTTGAGAAAGAAGGTTTTTTGTCTTCTCTCTCCCTAACCCCTAACCTATCTATAGAGTCAGGCAGACTGCCAGTGAGAACCATCACCTGAACGAAGAGATCCCGCTATCGATGAACAAAGGGCTAGGAAACGGCATACGAGTTAGCGTCTACGGTTAGCTACTAGAAATCCTTTAACAAGCAAGTAGTGCTTAACGCCCTTAGTTTTGGCTATCTTTAGGTGGATGAAAGGTTCTAAGCAAGCAAGGGTAAACTTGATTGAGCTAGGTGGATTAGTTTCAGTAGTCTTTGTAGTTGTTGAGTAGGGAACTGGAATTCGACGATAGGGGGCTTTAGCCGAAGCTGGTCTGTAAACTGGTAGTTCTTGTTCGCAAGCAAGCGGGCAGGTTTTTACTTGGATGTTCGAGCAAGCATAGCGTTCAGTGCTCTACGATTTTCGTTCTATTCTACGGCTAATTTTGCTACTTGAAATCGTTCCAAGATAGGGAAATTCCCTATGAGGTGAAAATCTCATGTACGGTTCTGTAATAGCGATGGGGAGAGTGATGTTATCACCGACTATGCTTATCTAAGACTAAGAGTTCAAGTACAGTTGATATAGTTGAGGCAGAATCAATATATGGTTTTGGGGAGTGGAGTTGGTGGCGTAAACCTATAGGGTTTATCATTTTTTGTAATAGCTCTTTTTTTAAGCTGGCTGTACCGATTAGCTACGTTCGCGCTTAGCTACAGCTACGTTCAGTCTCTTCCCACAAATTAGTGAATCAGGCAGGATGTTTTTGTGCGGAATAAGAGAGAGCGGGTCAATCTTCATAAATTTCATCGTAAATGTGAAATACTCAGACAAATAAAAATGTGGGACGTGAAGGAATGCTGGTCGTTCATCTGCTTGGCTAGTCAAGCATGAGTTAGTTCATAGATCTTTGGGCTTCGATTATAAAGGAAGATTGACTTGACAGATAAAGCCCGAGAATTGGTACTCCATTTCTCTCATTTCATATGTATATGGTTACAATTGTCTACGTTCCCAGTGTGCCCATGATGTAGTACCAGGCGGATTGTTAGCTAGTGTGTATCATCTTACGAGAATACAGTATGGTGTGGATCAACCGGAATAGGTATGCAAATAAGTCTTTCCCATCTCTGAAGATTAGGGAAAGATATCGAGATTTAGCATAGAATGAAAGCGCGGGATACAACGGTAGGGCATTACCAAAGTGTGAGAGACCTTGCTTGAAGAAGCTTATTGTGTTTGAAAATAAAGTAGGGGAATCGTTGACTCCGCAGCTGAGCAAGCGATCGAAACATAGCTTAGGGAATTCCTTGAGCAAGCCGAGTGCGTATCCCCTGAGTACGATGCCTTAGATCCAGCGCCAACCGATCTATAAGGATCTCTTCATTAGATAAATAATAAGTTTCTTATACGACTCTAATGACCGCGTTTAACCCTTTTCCGCGCTTCTTTCAATTCCGAAGCCTAGCGTCTCCTGAAAACACTCTTTCACCTTAATCCATTCTTTTGTTGAGTTTCTTGCACTTATTCCGGCCCTCTCTTTTTTGCTAGAAAAAAGCTATTCCATTCTCCTCCTTCAATGCTACCCGAACATGGGGACTTAGACCCAGCAATCAATGTCACTATCCACTACTGTTACAATGCCAATAGCAGGAATGGACCTATAACCTCCTCTCCTTTAACCTAGCTGCCCTCTCTCCAATCGGGGGGATGAGATCTTTGAACCACTTTCTCTTTGATCTTGTAGTAAAGCCACTCCAACTGGAGCTGGAGAATTTAAATTTAAAGAAGGGACAATAAGGTATAAGTAATAAAACCGCAGAGAAAGAAACTCCACCCCATGGAACTGGCACTCTGTATGTGCTGCTATGATAGTAAGCTCTTCCTGCTCTCTTATGCCGTTACGCTTACTTGAGCTAGCTCTTATCGGTAAAGAAATTCTATTACCGGACGGAGAAAAGAGAACTAACTAACCTGAGATCTCTGGTCGGCTATCGGTAAAGGAACCTTCTGGCCGATTAGGTTAAGTAAAGAACGCTGGTTACCCTCTGTAAAGAGAAGAGCGCGGATGTCCCTACCGGGGTCTTAGTTGTTAGTAGGCGGATTCCCTTATAGGGCTTCACTGAAGTAAGTTATCTGTAAAGGACGCTCATGCCCCTAGGGCAACATCTGTTAGCCGTGAAGAACGCAGGTAACCTTACCGGGTTTATTCGTGAAAGTAAGCTCTGGCTTTCGGCTCCTATCTTTTCTGCCGCTGTTCGTATTAGTTATTTCACGATTTCTCCCTTTAATGGTATAGATATGGGATCACCTTCCTCGAACTATCCATAGCTGGAGCTTACTAGAGAGCCTTCAAGAAGCATCCAACCAAGAAGTCTACTAAGTACTCGTGCGTGTGCTTATGCGTTGCCTTTCCTTTCCCTTATCTTAGCTTGCTTTTCTTTTATGGCTCGCAGGATTAGCTATCGCTTGCTTTAAGAGCCGATAAGAGGTAAGTGTATTCTTTTCTCTTTTCTACCTACTTGACAGTCCTCGCATCTAATTGCCTACCGGGGAAAACCCCATCTAAGCAAGAATAAGAAGCCGGAGCAGCATTTGAGACGAAATCGCTTACTGGAGCGCATAAACCAATAGATGGAGTTATTTCGGGAGGGCCTCTTTCATATCATACCAAAGAGATATACTGCAGTCATAGTGACTCCTCCTTGAATAGAATAACCCCTGAGCTCTGCTGCCGCCTCTTCCTTCCATCTATGTGATGTACTCTAGCTGCATTCATTCCTTTAATCCTTTATTTGAGTTGGAGTTCGCAGGTTCTTTATTTTCTTTCCTCCACACCACATCCAAGTGTTTTTGATGCTCCCGCCAAAGAAAAGAACGTCAACTTATGCATCCGGCCCTCAAAAAGAAAATTGGAGCTAACCCAATCCCACCAGGTGCTCTTCTCTCCTTGTTCTTCTGCTGGCTAGCTTTCACCCTTACGAGCAAGCCAGTATCCTTTTATTCAACCGGCAAGGCATCTCCAACCTTTATAGGGAAGAACAACCAGGCAATCAAGTGCCATCGACCGAGAGAGGGGAAGTAATTGCTGACTGGGACCCTCTGAAAACTTTTCTATTTCGTAGCCCCCGAGGGCTCTGCCCATACCATAACTATCCCACTTTGAATACCAATTTCAATGAACCAATAATTGCAAAGGACAGTGACGATCTAGATGAGGATGATGAGTTATAAATGTCTGATGAATGTCCAATGTCCCGATTGATTGAACATGATGATAAGGGGATAGTACCCAATCAGGATGAAGTGGAGATAGTAAATCTGGGGTCAGAAGATGACACGCAGGAGGTGATGATTGGCACTCCAATGACTTAAGATAAGAGGGCTAGACTGATCGATCTCTTACGAGAATTCAAAGATATCTTTGCTTGGTCGTACCAAGATATGCCTGGCTTAGACCCATATGTTGTTGTGCACAAGCTCCCTCTGAAACCAGGATATAAGCCAGTGAAGCAAAGGCTTAGGAGGAGGAAGCCCGACATTCTCCTCGCGATAAAAGAGGAGGTGAAGAAGCAATTTGATGCTGGCTTTCTAGAAGTTGCCAAATACTCGGAATGGATCGCCAATGTTGTGCCAAATAATAATGTAAAGGTTCGGATGTGTGTAGACTACAGAGACTTAAATCGGGCCAGTCCGAAGGAGAACTTTCAATTACCCCACATAGATGTGCTCGTGGATAACACTGCGAAAAACTCTATGTTTTCATTCATGGATGGCTTCTCAGGGTATAATCAGATACAAATGGAAGAAGAAGATAAAGCCTTCATCACTAAGTGGGAAACCTTCAGTTATAAGGTGAAGCCATTCGGCTTGAAAAATGCTGGGGCGACTTATCAGAGGGCCATGGTTACTCTATTCCATGACATGATGCATAACATAATAAGGAGATTGAAGTATATGTATGTGGACGACATGATAGCCAAGTCACGGGTTGGAGAGGACCATGTAACAAACTTGCGCAAATTGTTTGAAAGACTGCGGAAATTCCAGCTTCGCCCAAAATGTACACTTCGCTCTTGCTTTGTCAGTCGTTCATCCTTCCCCGGCATATCCCCTGAAATGGGACCTCTCGCTTGGAAACACATTGATTACTCGCTGAGCTATTTACGTTCACTAGGTTCGCTTCGCGTTTAGCGAATCTTACTTCTTACTGTGAAAGTGAAGCAACTTATCCTTCTATCCTGAAAATCACCTCTGGCACAGAACCTGCATAATCCATTAGTCACTTTCTTTCCTGAATAGGATCCTCCTATCTTTTGTAACTACTAGATAAATCCTCGTATAAAGCTCCGCTCTCTTGACTCTGCTCTATAGCTCTATTTTGAAGTAGAGGTAAGAAAGCGGAATACTTGTAGCGAGTAGTCCATTTTGAGTTCTTATAGAACGAAAGAGAAGCCGATTAGGCTAAGGCTCGACCTAACGAGTGAGTCAAAAACGGGAGAGGTTTCTTCCCAGCTTATTCTTCTTAGCTGCTCCTTTCGAATCTCGGGATCAGGAGTTTCGATGGCACATATCTCATCATCCCGATATGCTCATTGCTATCTTGACTCGCTAAAGAAAGGTCTGACTGACTTCTCTGTGAATTCAATATATGCCTTATCCCTATCCCTTTTAGGACGAGTCAAAGGGGCGACCGATCCATGACAGCCAGTAACACAGAAGAGAGAGAGCACAGACAACAGACCGATCGATTAAACCAATTATTGTAGAGTTTCTCGGGGAAGTATTGAATTAAAGTCATTAATGTGTACCGATTGATTTCCTTATGGTTGACTTAAAAATTGGGATACTGGTTTCACCGTACAACTAATTTATTTATATGTATATGCTAATTTCAGTCTACAAGGAACTCATAAAAAGATGAAGTTACCTTCGTATTAGTATTAGTAAGAATGAAATAATAACTAAATGACGTAAGAGAAAAGAGAGCAAAGAAGAGAAGTGAAATATAAGTTGGATGGATCCAGAAAGAGTCTCCGAGGACTGAATAAGAAAGCAAGTGAAAGAGCTAGATTATTCAAAGGAGCAGCTGAACAAGCCCTTTCTTTTATGATTTATAGCTTCCTATCGGTGGAGCACTTCTTCCTCGGGTAGGAAAATAAAGAGATAACCTCTCAATAGAGACTCGATCTTATACGCTAACAAGCAAGACTGCTTGCCCTGATTCCTTTCTCTTTCCTTGGGTCAATGTCAATAAGAAGAGAAGGGGAGACTCCAACCACCGCACCGGTACTATAGAGATGAGCTTTTGAAAAGCCGGAGATTGACTCCTTAAATGAAAGTGGTAGTCATAGGAGACCCTGGGCATCAAGTTCAAATGAGGAAGAGAGAGACCACAGTCTTGATAGGGTGGGCCTCAGGAGAAGGATACAATCATCGCTCAGTGAGCTAAGAAAGACCCTTTTCTTGTCTTGAGAATCCTTTCTCTTTGATGAGCAAAGCAGACCACTTCTGGGTAGAAGCCAGAGGGATGGGCTCATTCGACTAAGATCGTTAGCGAACGAAGCATCTGAGTAGCTAAAGGAATGAAAAGAAGATGAAGCGGAGTAGGCAGAGGTCTCCGGGCATTGTAAGACTTCCTGTTCGCGGCGTCTTCGAACCCATTTAGTCATCAACAGGTAGGGTCTCTCGCTTTTCAAAATAAAATTATTGTTTGTTTAGTTTTAATAAACTGGCTTTAAAAAAATTTCCTATTGGAATGGAAAGATTATCGCCCCCTAACCAATCTCTTGACTAAAGGTCGGCTTGTGGTCGACTGCCTTCTTCTTCCTATGCTGATATCAAAGCAAAGCATACGGGAGAGAAAAAAAGGAAAGGCAGGCAAGCGTGACTGGAAGCTTATAAGCATGGAAGCGGCAGTTAAGAGTGCATCCTTTTATTCATACTACGGTACGGTTCAGTGCGCTATCAGTCCAGCTTTGCAGTAGCAATATTGGTTAGTTTCCTTCAGCAGCCCGAGAACTTCTGTCAGAGGATTCTAAACCTTACGTGGCGGCGGGGTCGTCACGAGCAATAAGCGTCGACAACATCCTTCTCCTACACACTGGGCAGTCCATTGCTAAGGACTCGGTGCTCAACCATGCCCATATGCTAGTTGAAACCAATCTTACCGCCCCGTGGGTTACGATAAACCCCGAAAGACACTGCTCAGCCTATGTCCTCCAACGTTAGGTAGTATCTTGCGCTTAAATGGACTGGCCCTGCTTTTAGGGAAACTATATGCTTACCTTCCGTTAGATCTGAGGGCGGCAATGTTGAGAGGGCGAAAGCACACAAAGGAGGCATGCCAGCCAAAAAAAGGGTATGGAGTCGGAAGTCGAACCCCTTGTTGTTGACCTGAGACAGTCTCAATGCTCTTATGGCAGGGCAGTAGCACCGAGATCTCATAGAGGCGGCATTTTACTGCGGCTCCCTATGAAGGCACCAGTCGAGTAGCAACCACTTCGGGAACAGGATTTCTCCCCAAAGCGGGCTTTTATTCGTCCGCCAGAACGAACCGACCAAAGCGGTGAGGGGCCCAAAAAACCCAGCGCTTGAAGCAAGGTTCAGCACTTTTTGCAGGTTTTTACCCTGCCTTCTTCCTTCGCCACTAATGCGGGTGGATCGACAAGATCAATGGCTACTGGACTATCGGGCTCTGCCTTCGCTGCTGGTGATTGGTCTTTAACGGATGCAACTATTGGTGGTTGTTCCGCCTCAACCGAATCAACAGGATCTACTGTTGAGGGTGGCTTTGTGGGAATAAAAGCTTTGAAAGCTAAATCAATGGAAGGGGGGGTCGAAAAAAGGACTCTTTGATTCACCGACAAGCGATAGCCAAGCTAGATGAGAAATGAAGATAGGGAATCGGCCGCATCAACTCTTTCAGGGTCGTCCAAAGAAGCTTATCAATAGTACGCAAAGAAAGGGGTTCCCCCGGCACCATTAGATCGAATTTTCAGTAGATCGAGTGGGAGGGGAAAAACACATATGTAAAGGAAGGGTAGACTCTCAGCGGATGCAAGAAAGATGTCAAAAGCATCGGTCAGATTGGACTTTATCTTCTTGCCCTGCTTGCCACCACTCCGAAAGCCTGATTCGCAGCTCTCTAAATCATTCCGAAGTCAGTTACGGGTCTAGCTCAGCTCTAAGCCTAGGGTAGGACCTTGTTCAGGAACCAACTTCTTTCTATTTTAGTATAATTAGAACGGAGTCTCAGTAATCCGTGCTAAAGCCCACCCTCTAGCCCTAAAGGCTTTTTCCAAGACCGGCGAAATTTTATTATCTGTCCTACCTCCTATGAGCCCTAAGCAGATCAAGCTTCCTTAGCGTACTGAGCCTACCTATTCAAGAGAACAGAGACTCGCTAAAATGGTATTCATTCTCCTTTCGAGGGAGATCCTTTCTAGAGTAATCCGCCAGCCATAAGGATGAAAGTTTTTAAAGCACATCCCCGGGGGTCAAAACTTGCAATCTAGGCCCGCTTTGTTTTGTCTACTGAATTATGAACGCATCGGCATACCGACCTGCCTCAGCTAAGGAATGGGATTTTTTCCATGTAAAGGCAAGCTGACAAATATCTTTATGTACCTCTGATCCAGTGGGATCAGGCGCTTCTGCTTCGGTGAATGGTCTTTCTCGAGTGGAGATTCCTACGAATGGATCGCTTCCTAAAGGTTGGCGAGATGGGGTCAGAAGAAGCATCGAAATTGCTCGTTCAAACAGAGATGTATGTGTCAAAGTATACCTGCAAGGGTCGGGCACCAGAGTTCCATTACTAGTATGAATAAGCGGCTGGAGTAACTCATACTGGACATCTGGGAAAGAAAAAAGGATGGATCTTGCTGCTCATGGATAGGGAAAGAATACTCAACAATTGACTCTACAAGAACGACTTCTCCCAGGGCTCTAGCCCATCCCAGTTCGAATGAATTAGGGGTTTTTTACCAATCCGCCGGTCCCAATCTATTAGTCTTAAGGGGAGGAAGGAAAGACAGACAGTTTGGAAGGGAAGAAGCTACTACTCGTCTTAGACCTTCGTTCCCCGAGGGTAACTTCACTCCCTTGAGGGAAAAAGAAGATGCTTCTAGGAAAGGCAGTTGGAAAGCTTGTTCTTCGAGTAAGAGAACTATTCCTGCTTCAGGCAACTCAGATAAGCTTAAGTATTTATCACTTTCTCTTATTCGCTTTTAGGGGAATTATCTTACATGACATCCAATCAGTTCTCGGATGAAGAAAAAATATCCCAATCAGTGATCATAGGCGGTCGGGTGAGGCCGGAGTCTCGAACTCCCTACCTGCTGATGAAGAAGCAGTGCACGCAGAAAGAGAGAGTGAGGTTGGTCCGGGCTAATACCAATATAGCTCATAATGCTTTAGGATGCAAGCACGCCTAGCGAGAAAGGCCCTGGGAGTTTCACTCATTGAAGGAGCGTAGCCACTCGACCGTATGGAATCCAAGCTCCAACTCAAGCCGCCGATAAGGCAGCTCGCATGGCACGACAAACTCCAACGGGAACTGGAAGGACAGAAGAAAGGGAACCAGCTTACTTACCTGATTACTTTCCCTATCCTGCGGGCTTTCCAAAGAGGTATTTGATACTTCCCTCTATCTCTTTCAGATCCCACTCCCACTCCTCTCGGTCGGCCTTTTTTCGACTTTATCCTCTTCCCCTTTCTAGATGAGATATTGATGCTAGAGGGTTCACCCTGGTAAGCGCAGTGAAGGCAGACTGAGTAGTCTGAATGCTTCTTAGGTATTGAGGTGAGAATAATTCTACTAACTAAGAGAGAAATTCTCTATTCTAGAAGGATTGATTTTTAGCCAATAGCACTATAAGGTGTAGGGAAGAAAGCTATTCTCCAAAGTCTTCCTCTTTTCCATTCTTTCTTGTCAAAGTGCGTGAGGCCGCCTGGTTGAGCTGACCATTGAAGGACTGCAATTGCCTGTCCGATTCCCTTCTTCACTGAGTTGGGTAGGCATTCTGTCCTCTAGGCTAGCCATTCTTTCTTCATCGTTGGCTCATAATCATTAATTGCCCGATCAGCCACTGGTCCCAAGTACTTTACTCCTTATTATCCATCTTTTTTTCCTTCAATTACTTGATTAATCCAAGCCAATGCGTATGCTTTAAAAGTTAGACTTGGAACTAATATAACCCTTATCTGTTGTACTTTATTAATGGGATAGGAATTCGTAGTGAGACGTTCTTTTCATAGATCCTTCTATCGATAAAGATGCAGCGCCTTACCAGGGCCTTTGACCCTCAAGGTCATCCGGAGCCACTTGAGGACAGTTTTCTATTGGGGTAATAGGTTGCAGGTCTCTTTTCAAGCATTCTTTTTATCCAGTGTAAGAAAAAGAGCTATAGCTAGGGCTATATAATCTTCTCCTGGGCCTGGGGTTTGAGCTAATTTACTCGTATGCTTAAGACATGGTGGGGCAAGCCTCCGTTGCAGTTGAAATTGGAGTTGCTTAACAGGCCAGTTATAAAGGCTTATTTAATATCTTGTGATAGCGTGTGTAAGTCTGTATACCTATCCATAATGTTCTTTCATCCCTCCTCCTTTTTCCGGGCTGTATAACATTACAAAGTGTAGGACAAGCAGTAGTCTTTCTTCTTTTCTTTCAAGGAAGCTAGGAATCGGGCAAATAATCAATCAAGTGAGTTCAAGCAAACAAGTTTTGAAACTAGAGCTAAAGCAAATCGAAGTTCCCTACTACTAATTAGTAGATGTAGCTAGGAAGCAAATCCTGTAGTTAGCTCGAAACCTTGCAACCAGGAAAGTAAGAAAGAAAGACATAAAGCAAGGGAATCTGGTAATCCTACTGCTACTAAGACTACTCGGCTAGGAGTTAAAGCGCGGCGTAACGGGGCGTAACAGCTGGTGCTCTAATCTGAGCTGAGAGATAGGAACTGCACTTCTACTTGATTTATTCTACTATATTCCCCCCTCTCTCACCCAAGTCCTAGAAGTGCAATCATTCCTCATGAACTTCTGCTTCCGCAATGAGACGCTACAGCCCTTCAATCAAGGAAATCCTAATGCTTCTCTTATTCAGTAGTTCAATCTGCCTCCCCGGATCCCGCTCTTAATGAGCCGAAGAGAAGTGCATGAAATGGTAGAGCTACCATTGGTCAACAAGTTGCGTAGACTTCAGACCCCATTATTCTTTATCAATCTCGATGTGCTTGGTACGGGTAACCGTCTAGCCAATCGAGAAGACTCTTCCTTCTTATTGCATGAATCCCAAACCCGCCATTTTCATCTTCTTTTATCTCTTTTTGTCTGTCTGTGTGATCTAGTCATGCAGTGGCAAAGGAGAGCGTAAAAGTAGCCCGAAAATGGGAATGGTAGTGAAATCCGTTGTCAATGGATTCTGTGATCGAATGTCCTTTTTTAGGAGTTAATGAGCTAAGCCAGAGTCTTCCTTACTTGCGGGACCGGTTAAAGCAATTCCCCTTATCTGATTAGATCTTAACTGATAACTAAAGATTTCCTTTATTTATATTTAATGTAATGCAGCAGCCATCTATTCTGGTGTGCAGAGCTAGACAGAAGGCTTCTTAAGACATCGCTTTCATACTCCACTCTCTAGTTCACTGATTGATCCTTCTGCTTCTCTAAGAGAGGGTCAAAGGTGTGAACGAAGAAAGCTTCTTTTGGCTTTTAGGCAATTGGGTGTTGGGCATTTTCTTTTTCTCAGCGAACGGATAAAGCCGGAAGTCGCATCTCTTTCGGAGGGGAATCCTAAAATTAAATAATAATATAATCAAGGGTGGCAAAAGTGTTCCTTACCTTACCAGTCATCCATGCAGCTCCTAAAAGAAAAGGGTCTGCCTTCGGCCAGCTTTCCAGAAAGAAAGGAATTACTAAATGAAAGAAATTCTTAGTAGGATCTTTATTCCGGAATAAAGAATGAGAATGACTTAAGAGAAGTTGAAAGTTGAGAAGAGGCTCGTTGAGACCTCGTCATAGGGAAGAGGCCTATCCTTTTCCTAAATAGCCTATTCCTTTTCTTCTTTCTTTTCTCTTCTCTTGGTCAACGAGAGTGCTTTTTTGCTTTCTTCTTTCAATTGACTGCTCTGGTTCAGAAACTGTCTCCACATTGAAAGTGAAACGAAAGATGTAAAGTAACGAGATATAGTTTGTGATCTTGAGTCTTTTTATTTTTTCGTCGAGATTGCCTCGGTAAATGTAGAAGATCGAAATAGGAGATCTATAGTTTGAAACGATTCCACTAGTTATCGAAAAGGACATCTGCTCTTTTCTAGGGTGCTCCCTTCTCTCCCTCCTTGATACGAAAAATTCTCCCTCGTGGTGAAGATGCCAGCCATTTGACCTATTCTGAGTTGGCCAAGTAAAAAAATCCTACCCATATCACCTAATCCCGAGAAAGGGAAAGGCTTAGGCGCATTCCTTAGGCCTTAGACTCTTGTCACTGAGAATGTTGGAGAGGGAGGCCGGCCCATATACTTTGTTGAGGTCACTGGTGCTGCTGTGATGCCATCGCCTAAGTCCTGCTTTCCTAGGGCATTCTCTTTAGCCCTATAGGTCTTAAAGCCTTAAATAGATTAGGGTACTCCGCCTAGATCCTTACCAATAGTGGCTTCTTTCAAAATTCTCTCAAAAGAAAAGCCCACTTGAAAAGAATGTTCTCTTCTTCCACACTCCTCCAGAGTATGGCTGGTAGGCATCTGAAGCTTTCCACTTCATCTCACTCGGAGTTCTTTGCTATTCAAGAAGAGTTCACTTTCCTTGTTGGTTGAGGTTTAAGAATGAGCTCGAGTGATAACGAGAGGAGTGGGATCGAGTGATAACGAGAGGAATGGGCTTTCAGAATCAGCCGCTTTAGCTCTGAAGGGAGTGATTTTCAAGCTTTCTTTCACGTCTCCTAGGCTAAAAGCTCAAGATTTCCTTTCTAGTCTTTTCATAAGCCGAGCCGAGAGGGAAAGAGATTCTGATTCGAGATTCAACCGCAAGGTCAATTTTTAAAAAGGAAAAAAACTGAGCAAGATAACTGGATTGAACCGGATGCCATAAAGAGTGAAAGTTAGATCCATTAACGCCCAGAGTAAGAGTTAGCCACTTCGAAGTCAATCATAGTGAGAGTGAGACAGATTCCCTTGATCCAATAGGGAAAAAAGAATCCCTTGAAGCCTTTCGGGTGGGATTCTACTTTCCTTGCCAACTAGAAAACTCATCCGCTTGTCAATTCTTGGTGTAATACTCACTTGTAAATGATTGGTGTCAGAATTTTTCACTGATCAGGTGTGATCAGTCTCATCCGTGTAAGAATTAGGAATTCCTTTTCCAACTCGTCCCGGAATGGGCGTTATGGCAAAGAACAAGAAGAAAACAAAAGGAGAAATTTGTCCAATAGTAACAAATGGTGCCTCCACAGGTTGACATCCGATCCAACCTAGTAGTAAGCAATCCGCCAAAAGCAACCAAAAGATTCCTTGGTGAATCGGGCGAAAACTTGAACTACGCACATACATACTTTTAAAAAAAGGTAAAGCCAACAGACATATAAAAACTGGTGCTATTGCGGCTACACCTCCCGATTTGTCAGGTATACTACGAAGAATGGCATGGATCGGTAGGAAATACCATTCCGGCACAATATGAGGCGGGGTGGGCATCGGATTAGCAGGTATATAATTGTCGGGATGCCCCAAAACATTAGGAGCATAAAAAATCCAAATGGAAAAAAAGATAGCAAAAGCTACCCAACCTACTAGATCCTTTACATAAAAATAAGGGTAAAAAGCAATTTTATCCATCTCTGAATGTACACCCAATGGATTATTTGATCCATATTGATGCAATGCAGCCAGATGAAGAAGACTGGCGCCTACTAAAATAAAGGGGAGTAAATGATGAAGACTAAAAAAACGATTTAAGGTGGCATTGTCCACGGAGAAACCACCCCAAAGCCAAGTCACTATGGTATCTCCTACTACAGGTATGGCGCTAGCTAAGCTTGTAATTACTGTAGCTCCCCAAAAGCTCATCTGACCCCAAGGTAGTACGTATCCTATAAAAGCTGTCACAATCATTAATAGGAAGATTACAACTCCGAGACACCGAACAAATTCCCTAGGACTGCTATAACTCGCATGATATAGACCGCGAAAAATATGAAGGTGAACCACAATGAGAAACATACTTGCCCCATTAGCATGCATATAACGGAGCAACCAGCCCCCTTCAACATCTCTCATAATGTGTTCTACGCTGTTGAAAGCTAGATCCACATGAGGTGTGTGATGCATAGCTAAAAAAACGCCAGTCACTATCTGAATGACTAAACAAATACCAGCTAACGGACCGAACCCCCACCAATAACTAAGATTGCTCGGGGTTGGATAATCTATCAAATGCTGATTAAGTGTGGAGGATATAGGTTGTTTAAGAAGAGAGAATCGTTGGTTCCTTATAGTCATTTCTCTTTCCTATCGTGACAACTCTTGTTCCCCCACCTTTTTATTTAGCGTTCTGGGGCCCTACTTACTATATATAATATAGTAAGTACCCTTTCTTCCACCTCCGAAGGATGGAGGGGGTATACAGCGAAAGAAGCGTCGAAGGGGTCATCCTGTCTTACTGAAAAGTCGTCCGACTGCTCGGTGACCGAATCAGAGAGGGTTTTACCGCTTTCTCTCCAGCCCTCTCGGACTGATCATCTTGCTGGAACAAAGCAAGCTTAGGAATGAATCTAATGGTCTCTGTCCGCTTGGAAGATTTTCTTTCCTCTTCGGTGAAAGAGGGCAAAGGCGTGTGGGAGAAAGAATTAGAAATTATAAAAGGAACGAAGTAGCTCGAGTGATAATGAGAGGCGACCAAAGGAAGCGAGTGATAACGAGAGGAGTGGGAGATTTCGTCCACCAAGCGGGACAGAGTGCGACCCCTAAGCAATTGAAGGTTCTCGCTCATCTCTTGGGGTCCATATCATCTGAAAACTTTTCCTGTTCCATTAGCATAGCTAAATTTGAATAGGATGACTCAGTGTCAGGAAAAGTAAGCCCCCCTTGCCTTGATTGAATTTGGCTTCGCTGCGCCCTGAATCAATCAAAAAGCTTATTGATTTGATTCATCCCATTTCATTTAGGCGAGAGGGAGGCTGTGAGTCACCTGGGCTACGGATTTGTCGGTTGGTTGATTCTTGAAATCACCTGTTGAGAAAAAAAAAGGCCCTCGGGTCCCGACCCACAAATGAATAGGAAGCGGGGCGAGGGTCTTTCATTAAAGGGGGAAAGGGTGGGGTTTTGTTCTGGGGGGGCCGCCTTGCGCAGCTTTAGAAAGGAGAGAATTTCAGAAAGTCACTCTCTCCAACCTTTTCTATCTATCCTTAGAAGTAGGGCGAGAGAAAGTCAATATGATGTGCGTTGGTTTTTCCAACGAAACTAAGCACTTTTTTGTCTTTATCATTCGAAGGGCTCAGTCCCACACTCTGACTTCAATGATGGGAACAACCTCCGCACTCCGGCGCTCCAATGAACAACAGTTCTCCGCCTTACTATATTTAGAATAGTGGTCGATCCCTCGGGAGTTACATTCGTAACTTAATGTTATGTTTACGCGGTGATATTCTATCTTTCCAAGATTACTACCCTGTACGTAGTCTATGTCTGGGGAGCATACTTGACAGGAGATAGACACGGGCGGTAGAGAGGTCCCCCAGCCCCGTTAGCATCTCCGATCCGAGATAAGGGATTACTCCGTTAGGTCTTTTCGGTCCGGAGCCGGCCGGTAATGGACCTACTTACCTTGCTTATGGACCAGCTGCAGAGCTAAGCCTTGTTCTATTGGTTTGGTGGTTGCTACCAAGACGATTTCTTTATGCCGGACCTCGAGATGCGAAAAACGATACGAGAAATTCGAAAGAACTCATCTACTCCACGAGGGCGACCCGTGAAAATACATCGGTTTCTTACTCGTGCAAAGGAACTCTTTTTTGGCAACTTGGACAACTTATAACGATGTTTGTCCCGTATATCACTAGGAGGATCTTTACAAAAGGCTTTATAAATCGCATATTTAGCCGCGAGCAATCTACGTTTGTGATCTCGTATATTTCGCTTCTCCGACATCTTACTTACTTTCCCCCTCATCTTTTTGAAAAAAGCCGCTCCACGGTGGTAAAGTCTCATCTTGTGTGTTGGCCGAAGTGACAATAGTCACATTGAACCCTCGAATATGTTCGAGGATCTCGAAATGATCTTCCAGTTCTGGGGCGAATTCGCAAAACTCCGTTTCCATCGAGAATTGAATGGAGTTTTCCCGTATTTCGACCGGAGAATCTAAGAGAGACATTACTGTCGAGATTCTGACCGAAAAATTAGACATTCCATGCCCTCGGAGAGTGCTTTGTCGTGCTAGGTCACTGACATATCCTTTTTTGTCTTTATTTGACCCCAAGAATGGATTGGATCGAAACGACTTTCCTGTCGAACCCCTTTGTGTCTGTATGAATTTCTGACCGCACGGAATCTCCATAGCCAATTTTCCATTTTTGATTATGAAATCATAAGGTGCCTTTGGTACTACTCTTATTTCACACAATCCAGGAACTTCCATAACGTTGGCGTGATTCGGTTTGAGCAACGGATCCTGACGTGATACATCTTCGTAATGAAAATAGAGTGGAAACATGAGGTGGCTTTTACAGTATCTATAGAATAAGCACTGTGAACTATCTGCTTCAAAAAGATAGTTGTAAGAAATAAGACTGAGGATTAGAAAATGAGATAAAAAAAAAGGACGGGCAAACAGGGCAATTGCTTCGGTTAGAGCAAATCCTAGAATGGCATAACCAAATAATTGTTTAACCAATGACGGATTCCGGAAAAGAAGAGAGAAAAAGCACTCCGAAATGCAACCCAACCTTTTTTCTCTTATATACGATACCACCAGACGCGCTCCTGAGAATTGCCTTCGTTGTGCCTGCTCTAATCTTGACTTACTATAGTACGCAATTACTAGTAAAAAAGAAAGAACTAAACCAATCCAATGTAACCTCATTTTCATTTACTATTTTTAAACCTCCGAAAGGAGCCCTCTTCCCCGCTCTCCTTTCCCCCCGGGGCCTCATCTTCTCAAAAAGAAGAAGATTACTTCGGGCTTCCTAGTTCCTTAAAAACTTCAATTTTGACATCCATTCACTATAACGAATCCAGGAGAAGCCCACCTTTATCGTTCAAAGAAGACATCATTAGCCAGGTGAAAACATTTTAAGCGCAAGCGCATTAAGAGTCACGACAATGCTCAGGGCGACTGCTCCAGCCAGGACTGTTATGGGTTTAGCGACCCTAGTTGCTTGGCTCTTCAAACCGGGAGAGAAAGTGTGTTTAGGATATTCTTTATCTCTTAAACTTGAACTGAACTCGAATGCCATGGTTGGTTGAGGGTACGGAAGGAACATATAATGAAAGCCAATCTCGAGATCAACCTTCCTAAATCGATTTAGAGACCTCGCTGGTGGAAGGCTCACTTAATAAGGTTACTGCCCTGCCAACGGAGATCTGCTTGTCTTGTGGCCCTAACTGGAACAGAAAAGTCAGTTAAAAGAAAGGATGCCGGTTGATAGTTTAGCCTATACAGAGATGGGTAAAAAGGACCTTAAAGGAAGCTTGCTTAATCGTCCACTTGTAATTCCTCAGACAAGACAATCGATCCCTACTATAAAATCTGGAATGGAACTTTACCATCTCGAAGACCATCGAATGCCCCTTTAGCCCGGGATTAGAGTAATAGCCCTTGGTTCAATCCTTTCGTTCTAGGTAGTCCCTTTATCAGTTCTCGTCCTACTCCTCTAGTGAGGGTGAAGAATAAAGTGGAAGTCTCCAAACTGTGAGTATTATTCTGGCCGCTCTTTTCTGCTCTCATTCCTGGCATTTGTCCATCAAAGAGCTTAGTCTGGGCATCAATGCACCTCTCTGCGCCTTAGCCTATCCTCGTCGCGGATTCTGATGCCTATTCAACTATATGCAACCTAAGCAGCTATTTTTGATTCAGTAGCGGCCTTCTCTATTCTACGATCTGATCTTGTCTGTTGAAAATCGTCAACAATCGGAGTTCTCCCTTATTACAGTTCCTTCTGGGCGTCTACTAGTCTCCTCGGCACCTTAATAGCTTATTCAAACAAAAGGAGAAGATGAAAAGGATGTAACGAGAAATGAGTCAAAAACAGGAAAAACCGTGCTGTATCAAAAATCTCCATCAAAAATGTAACTAACTCCATACTCCATAACAAATAGACTTTAGCGAATTGAGCATTTGACCTAGAAGAGGTATCACCTACTTCCAAAGAAAGAAGAAATGGGTTGATGGAAAAGAGAGCCTTTTTCTTCTTATTCGAGAATAGACTTTTGTTTCATCAAGTGACGAAGAATGTCAGGCTTTTCTGTACTGGACCAATCGATGATCTCACTTCTGATAGCATTCTTTTGTCTCCGACCCGGCAGAAGGTGAACTAGACGGGAATCAGTTTTGGGCGATGCGAGATACCGCCCGCTAGAAGGAAGGTGCGGAACCACATGTTATGAGAAGCACCTTAAAAATGCCATATTGTTTCAAAAATGAGAAATCGAAGAGAGAAGCTAAGCAGGCAGGCAGACTAGGCCACTAGCACTTGATGAGCTCAGAGCGATGAAAAAGCATTTACGGGAGAAGGAAGGGCAATTGAGACCAGGAAAGAGGGCATTTTACTGTATTGAGGGTCACTAATTACATTGACATGATAGGGCTTAAGGTTTGTTGCTGAAGAGAAAAGGGCGTTGAGACGAAAAACCTATGGAGATCTAGCTTCTTACTCAACCTAAAGAAATATTGCCATCAAGACACAATTCTAAATTTGGGTGGGCGTAGACCAGGCAGGCTAGGAAGTAGAGCTAACCTAAGCAAAAAAAGATCTTTACAGAACAGGGTAGAAAGAAAAAAACGAGAATGATATAGCACTATAGAGAATATGGAAACATATAGGAATTGGCATAATTGCATAAATAGGAATAAAAAAGTATATGATAATGCCATAATAGAGATCAACTAGAGCTTATGCCAAAGATGACTTTCCCAACAATTACATTGCCTACTCATGCTTGTGAAAAAGAGGAAGGTCGCTAATAATTACAGGCATTCTACACACCTATGAGAAGATCAATTAAACTGGCCTCTGGCTTAATTAAATTAACAAGCATATAAACAACATACTAAGCAGAAGCGCGTAGACTCAAAAGAAGGAAAAAGGGCAGAAGCTTCCTCTTCTATTCAGCAAGGAAAGTCATCTACTCTGCCAAGGCAAGAATCGAAGACTACAGCTTATTAGAACTCAACGACTTTCTCAACTAAAAGTATCCTACTCATGTTTTAAGTTTCTTAGCTGCATCAGCTTGTCAAACTCTCTATCCTTCACCAGGAAAAGGAGAGCGGACCGGAGTACCAGACGATTTTGGAATGATTTCGGGTAAGAAGAGCGTACGATAAGAGTAAGCAGACGATGTCGATAGAAGAAGATTCGTGGGATCGGATCTTCCTCAAAGTCAAAGAAAGAGAAGAATGAGCTAAAGAATGGGTATGCCCAGCCCATGGAATTAGATGTCGAATGAGTACGATTTCGAGCATAAAGAGAGAAGAAAAAGAAAGGAATTAGCAAGAATATAGGTTTAGCAAGATAGCTGCCAGAAAGACTGAGCTTAGGTGCATAGCGCTTAAATAAGTGGTTGAAGAGTAGCTTTCCGTCCCGACAATGACTACTTACTTTCCATTTTTGGGATTCCACTTAAGAGACTTGACTTCAAGCAGCAAGGAGAGCAAAGGCAAGGAATTGATGCGCCAATAATCGAAGAAGGGGGCAAGGCAAATTTCCAGACAATGGCAAGTGCTTGAGAGGGAGCTGTGAAAGAGGGGGCTGCTAGAGAATAGGGAGCTCTTGAAGAAGAAGGGACATAAAGGAAGACGTCCCAAGGCAATTCTATAAAGAGGAAAAAAAGAGCTTCCGATGACAAGGGATCTCATACGAGAAGAGATAAAAGGAGAAGACTTGCTTGAACGAACGAATACGAGGAGGGAGTTTACCGAACGACTGCTGGACGGGATCATTCAACTCAACCTTCATTTTTTCTCTTTGTTTTCCCGGTGACAGGAAGATTTACTGGCAGGAGGATAAGGGGGGGCTATCTTTTTCCGATAGGGTAGACGTCACACCACCGGAACGAAATTCCTTCCGTTATCGGAGAAGATGATAAGACAGATAGCAAAGGGACTGAATTAGGCACCTGATCGTGAAGGGGCAGAACTCTTTGACTTTCGTGCCAATAATATCCGTGTAAAAGCGCCTATTCGTATATATGAAACCCCTTCTTCACGTGCATAACCTATTCTAGCACAACAGCCAAAGATCGTATTCATGTGCAAGAGTCGGCAAATCCCATTCTGATCTTCTCAAGTTATTCAATCGTAGAGAAAGTGGGCAGGGTTCCAAACCTCGTAAGGCGCAGGCTGTAGCTCTTGTTCAACTAGTCTACTTCAAAGAAAGGCTTTGCCGGGGATAAGTCTTTCTAACTAAGCCTTAGGGAAGTCACTTTTGGGCTTAGCTCTGCAGATGTTTTAAAACGTAACCGCAGCTAGTCTTTCTTTTCTGTTAGCACAAATCCTGTGAGGGGAGTCAACTCCCCATTGCGTATTGGTACTTATCGGGTATAGAATAGATCTGCTTCTCTTTTCTTTGTTCCTACAAACAGAATTGTTACATTATTACTAAAATAAAAAGAATAGAAAAAATATTAATTCTTTCTCCTTTTCCTATCTGGAATTCTCTCTAGTTACTGGCCTACAACACCTTGAAATGACTTGACTTACCCACTCTCAGTTTCACACGAAATAGACTGCCTATGCGCTACAGGTGACTCTCGAGCCGATGATAGAATGTTTCGAACTTTTCCTTCTTGTCTTCGCCGGGCTTGAAAGAGTGGATCGAGTAACGACTGATCCAAATGTCCTTGTTCTGGTTACACTCATTAGGGATAGACTGAGCATTTTCGGAATCATGTGCTTTCGGATGGATGGTATGAGTTGAAGAAGGTAAGCAGCGAGTGTACGTCCATGTGACCCTTAGACTATGGAGGAATTGTAAGCTTCTACTCAGCGATCTGGTATGGAAGAACGGCGATGAGCCAATAATCTTGTAGATCTCTATTTTTTCACGAGAACTTGAGCGCTATTGAGGCGGTTAGACATATCTGTTAGGCCCAAAACAGAAGGAGAAGATGTATCGAAGAATAAAAAAGGGTCCATGACCACAACTACCAGAGAAAGATAAAAAACGGCTATTAGCACAGATGAAGATAAGAAAACTTGGAGTTTCCCGCTCGTTGGCTGCTTAAAGGATGCAATTGGTTCATTAACAAACTAGTGGGTGACTAAAAGACCTCCACTCTTTTGACATTTTGAAGAACCAAACCACGTACTTGATAGTAGCCATTCTTGCCTCTTTTATCTCCTCCTAAGGCGAGTGGAGTGAGTCTGGTCATCACGGCATAAAGAGGGAACTTTGCTATTTTGATAATAAGATAGGTTTTTATGAATAGATTGATTGCTCATGAATCTCAGGATGGAGGATCAACGTCAGTAAATCCTTTTAGTCAAGACCAGAATGACTTTCTTACAAAAGAAAGAAAAGAAAGTGCTCCTTTATACCTCGAAGTCTAGATCTTAACCTCTGAAATAGACAACAAAAGGGAAGAAAGACTTCATCACATAAACAGGGATCCCCTTAGTCTTTGTCCCGTAAGCGGGCGGTGGACCTAGCAAATTCTTTTTGGTGAGATGCTTTGAAGCGGATGAGCCTGCTAACTTCGGGGGAGTAAGCCCTCTCTAGTAACCTCCGAACTTCGTTCAGGAAAGACATTTTTTTTGAAAAGGTGCTTGTTACCGGCAATGATTGGGACTCTCCCTTACTCGAGTTTAAGGTATTCTTATTACCAGCTTTCTTTTCTTTGAAAGTGAAGTGATGTATCAACCATCTTCAATAGAATTGTATAGTATGATAATAATCTGCAGTACAATCAAGCTTGAAACGGAGAAAGGAGCACGGGAGAACCTTAAACAAGAGTGTGCGGCTAGTGGTCAGTTGATACACCGGGTTAATTGAACAATCAATGCAAGGCCTAGCGGCTAGAGCAATGGGAGAATGAGGAAAGAGAGTTATTAAGACTAGTAAGAAGGGACGTTAAGTCCAACGGGGAAGCTTTGGATAATGCAGCGGCGTACCTGCGCCTAGAAGAACAGTGGATCAACAAGTGGTTCAGATAAGCTGGGGGTCTATAAGACAACAAAAGGAAGAATTTCATAGGTGGTTTACAAGTGGAGCCATGCCCCTCCTAATGATCAGAAGTCAGTGAGGTAGTAGAGTAATGCGTTCAAGCTTGCGTCGATAGTTGTATCTTCAACTTGTAAATCGTGAAAAAACGGCTCGCAGAGTCATTGAGAATCTCTAGCATAGAAGTCCTACATAGAAAAGGATCTCGGTAGCATCCTCGATTAACAGAGGACGGGTCGGAGTCTCTTTCAATAGTATGCCTGACTAGTCATACCGGCTATGAATAAATTATGGAGGATATGGGCTGATGTCGATACTTGACTTGGAAGAGACGGCTTTCTAACGAGAGACAGACTGAGGGGTCAACCGATAGAAAGAAAGAAAATAGCATAGCCTTCGCCCGATGCTACGAGAAGCTTAGAATATGGAAGAGAGGCCCGCTCCCGTTTTGCTTTAGAAACTAAAAAGATATCCGGGCTCAAACCGCCAACTCCCCTGTTTCCATCTTTATTTCCGAAAGGTCCTACGCTGTTCAACAATCACTTCCAATGCATAGTTACACGGAACACGAACCCTCCCTTTGAAGTGCATTTATCAGATCAGCTCCCCGAGTCACTAGAAAGAGGGTGAAAGGCCCACTACTTCTTCATTCATGGCCTATTTTTTTTTTGTTTTGATTGATCTCCCTTTCGTATTCATTCGACCTGAGGCAAAAGAGAAGTCATACAAAGAAAGGTTCTTTCATGCAATGCATAACGGGCGGGCCTCCTATGGATTCATTCCTCCAACTCAATGAATGAAGGGAGGAGTATGAGGAAGGCCGGCTTTCTATATGAAGATTCAAACAAAAAGAAAAGAAAAAGGGTCAAACCATATCTTACTGAAAAATCCGACTGAATGAGGAAAAACTCTTTATGTGGTCTCACTTTACTTTACCACCATCTGAAATGCGCGAAACTTCGATTGGTGGAAGCCAGTCCATGAAGATTCTCCCTTTTCTTACGTGCAATTCCCCTCTTTCGGTAAGCATCCAGTATCTCAGCAAATGAACATTTCTCTAAGCTTATCCTGTAGCTTATACGTCGTTTGAAAGCTGCTTCAAGGATCCAACGAATAGCTAAGGTTTGTTGACGATCCCTGGCTACAATCCCAGGGACATCATAAATAGTACCTGCTACTCCTACTTTTTCCACTTCGCATATGGGCTTTATATTCTCTATGGCGTCAACCATAAGTTTGATTACATCGCGTTCAGTTCGAGCTAGGCGATGAAAAGTTTGATAAACAATAGCACGAACTCTCGTTCTTTTACCTTCTTTCATGCGAAAGTTGACCAACTTCTTGATCAATTGTTTTTGCTCACCATCCAAGCCCCCCCTGATAATTTCCGAGCAATTGGAAGCCGCTTTCGATGACGAGGCCGAAAAATTGATATTACGCAATCGTTACTGTCCATCTTTATCAGCCAACTCCCCTGTTTCCATCTTTCCTTTCAGAGTTTACCACTCCTCATAGCTTCTTGAACTTTTTTTAGGGTCTCGCTCCCTGAGTTCAAGAGTCTACACTCTCGCGTCATACGGCTCCGTCCCGGAATCAGGACCTCCCCCAATCCTCCACTTATCAGTAGATCTCCCTACTCCCCTCTCCTTTCAGTCGAGCGTCTTCAAACCTTACAGTCGAGCTTTTTCAAAACCTAAACCTCTACCGAGAAAGGTTCATTCCGAATCACAAGAGCAATCTCTCTTTTTTGAATTCATTTTTCTTTTCGTTATGGTAATGCAATGCAAGAGGTCGGAAATCAAGTTGTTTCTGATGATGAAAAGAGCTTTTTAATTTTTATGTTATGTGCAATTTTTGAAAACCCGATATTTAAAGGTCGGTAATGTTAGAAGACGACTGTCGGTATCTGATGGTAAGATACCTATGGTCGGTATATCTTTGAAAGCTCGGACGGAAAGAATAAACGGACTCCTCGAGGGCTACTTAAGGCACTTTAGTGCAAACCAGAAGGACTGGAGCTGTTGGATGTTGCTCAGTGCTGCTATAACTTAACAACCAAAAAGCTCTGCGTCGAACTTCAGCCCCTTCGAGTTGGCCACGGGGCAACAGCCTCTGACGCCCCACACCATTGCGAAAAGAGGGGCTTGCCCATCAGCCTACTTTGCCAAGAGGTGGCAGGATCGCAACGACCTAGCCCAAACCCACTTAGATAAAGCAGCAAGGCGTATGAAGGGAGCGACGACCCTTCTTGGAGATAACTCCAAAAGATCAACCAAACCTAGCCCAACCTACTTAAACAACCTAAAGGCTTGGCCCGGTCTGAAGGAAGAAGAAAGTAGACCTTGTAGAGAAGCGGATAGGAGAGGTAGCCTATAGACTCAAGCGATCAGCTCGGTGAAAACTCACCCCGTATTCCATGTGAGTCAGTTTACTTCGATTAGACCAGACCGACCCAGAGAGGAACGTGCCCGCGAGGGCACCACCAGATGTTGTAGGTGAACCTACTAAAGAAGAAGTTGAGTATATCATAGCTGACCGCACCATGCGCTAGCCCATACACCCACTGCGCGAGTGGAATACTACTTAGTCAAGTAGAAGGGCCAACCTGAAAGCGAGGCAAGCTGGGAACGAGCTGAAACTTACGATTCGAAGACCAAGTCAGAGACTACTGGACGTCTCGCAGAGCGACTCTCAACGAGGACGTTGAGACTTTTCGAAAAAAAAGGTTTTTTGGCTTAATCCGCCTTTACTAAAGATCAAGGAGCTTAATGCGTACTCCGGCTAATAAGGGAAAGGTTTTTTCAAATCCAAGGTTGACTCTGTCCTTAGCGCAAGCGCTAAGTAAGCTAGCACCTTATGTAATTTAATGTAAAAAAACCGAGGAAAATAACGTCAAGTAGAAACGAACAAGGTCTTACGGCACGATCACTATATCTTTTTTTTTCTCTCCTCTATGGAAAGAGGGGACGATACGTGGCGTGGTATACCTAATCGTTTGGTGTCAACGAGACGTACGTAAGTCGACATAGCTCCATGTATATGTTCTTTGGAGCTAGAACCC
>CANXYC011087000.1:0-5000 GCA_948193065.1 Aleurites moluccanus | reverse complement strand
GCCTGAACTGGCGAACCGAAGTCACTTTCGGAACCATACTTCCTACAGCTAACACGTGTCCAGTCCAGCGGGAACGCGCAGCGCAAACGAACGTGAGCTGCTATACCGAACCCCCCGCTGGCCATCGGGGACCGAGTGGTAAGGCCATGATCTGCAGGGGAACGGATCACTCATTCTTCCATTGGGGACAGGTGCACGAACGACAACTCCAAACGTCACACATCCGCCGCCTACCTACCGTTTAGGTGGCACCAGCGAGATCCAGCTAAGGTAAGGAACTTCGTCTTCGTGTCGCGGCTGCTCCACTCCGCCGCGGTCTCATGAACTGAACTTCCTTGCCTTCCCGCGCGCGAAGCGAATGGGCCCTGTGCTGTGCGTCAGTTTCGGGGCGGGGGGCAAAGAGAGACCAGAAGAATGATTCATTTGGGTCGACGAGCTTTTTCAGCCCCAAAACTAAGAATCAATGGAATGTCTGTCTATCCATGAACATCTATTCTATCTCTATATCTAGGGGATCTATCTCTCTATACATATAAAAGTCTTTTATGGCATGATATGATCGCCTAGCCCTAGCCGCATATCAGCTGCGCTCAATAAGCGGGATTTCTCTTGGATCAGATCTTTCCCTTTTTTCGGAAGCTTTTGGACCTAGCGAAAAGGACTTTAAGCCTTCGCGCAAGCAAGCGCGAGAGAAGGAAGCAAAGTAGAAGCTTTGCCAGAAGCAAGACGAGGAAGCGGTCGTATAAGCACTAGCTTCCCCCGACCGACTAAAATACAAGAGTCGCGACCTACTTTGATTCAAAAGAAAGGCGAAGGCTTTGGCAAGAAGCAAACGGCTTTCTATCATAGTTGCAAGGCTTCCAAACCTTAATTAAGTACCAAAGGCTGCTTTCGCTTGCTTTCATAAGGGGGCTGTTCACTACAAGCTATCAGCGCTGTCTTAGATTGAACGGTAATAAGATAAGTCGACGTTCAATCTCTAAGGCGGCTTTCCGCTGATAACGGAATAGTCTTCGTGTCCAAAGGTGAACAAAGGCCCTAGCTTCTAGAGTTCGCTGCTTTTCCCAGGCCGTAAAAGGGCTTGCTCGCCTTTGTTTGATATATTCATTCAGTACCAATACAAACTACAACTACACCAAAGTAGAAAGGCCACTATAGAAGCTAAAAGTAGCCTATAGTATAGTAGTCGGCCTAACCAAAGCGTCACAACAAGAGAAAATTAGCCTTATGAATGGAATCTTAAGTAGAGGGCTTAGCCCGCCCGCCTACCAATCAAAGAGGCTGAGAGTAAGCGTAAGCTCACCCGTAAGCTCTTCGAGCTTTCTCCGCCAGAGAGAGTAGAGAAGGGGAGAAGCGACTCGTCGTAGAAGCTTCGCTTCCGGGACGAAGCCAAGCCTAAAAGATCGACTTGGCGCGGGGGGCCAAGCATTCTGAGCTGGAAGGAAGCAAGCGGAGGCATTACGGGCCGACCACAAGACAAGAAGTGCGCAGACTCGACAAGTCGCTTATAGAATGCCGACTACTAAGTGAAGACTTTCTACTTCATTTAATAAGGGAAGGGGGCTTCGCTTAGGGAGCTTTATAAGGCCGACCACTACATAAGCTGCTGGCGGAGAAAGCTCGAAGAGCTTCCCTTCATTCGCTTCGCGGGAGCCGCACAGCACATAGCTGGAAGTCAGAGGGCCCATACTACCTGCCTAACCCTTCGCTCCGAGGGACCGTAGATCGGAAAGCGCCTTCTAAACCACCCCATTCATCCAAAAGAGAAGGGAAGGGGCCTATGTATTTTCATAACCCCTGCAGATTTTACCCTATCTACACCCGGAGCCAATCTCCTATCGGTCCTGCCATCACGCCGCAGAACGAGAGCTCGTGTGGAACCTTTTATTTCTGGCGTAACAGCGGTGGAACGTAACAAAATATTACGGTCGCGTAACATAAGGGCCGGAAGTACGGTAAACTCGGCCAAAATATGACACCCGAAGGGTCCGCCCCTTCTTCTTCAGTAAAGCCGACCTCTTTTTCGCCAGTGCTGACGCAGTGCGCACGTAGATAAGGAAAGCAAAATCCCAGTGGGGGGGGGAGAATGGGGGCCGGTGCCTTTCTTTTACGGCCTAAACTCCTATTTGTCAGCCGTGGGGAACTACTGCTCGGTCGGGGGGAAGGGAAAGGCTTGGGCCTACCTATCCCGATAGGACCTCATAAAGGAACGAGAGCTGTTGAGAGGTTCCATATTGCCGAGCCGAAGGGCAGCACTTCTGTACGTGATCGTAGTATATCACGTCGTCTCGTCCCCGCTGCATTGAAGAGTACCTATGCACTATGTTCCGGTTCACTGATAAGGAAGATAGAGTTGGGGTGGGGGTCTACGATGTGATACTCAAGTATGACCCGGGGAGATACATGCTAACTATGGGTAGGAAGCAGGAACCATTATGTAAATAACTTCGGGGGTTACAGATCTCTTATACTACCATCGATCGACAGAGCGGAACGACCAAAAAAAGAAGTGAAGTTAGAAAGCCGTATGATAGATGGTAACTACTATCTTGTACGGTTCGGGGGGTAATCGGCGTACTCTGATCAGTGGGGGGGAATCTTTGGCTCTATCGAACATACAGGGAATTGGAGGTAGCATTCTACCGATGTTAAGTCATGGACTGGTTTCTTCAGCCCTTTTTCTATGTGTTGGTGTTCTATATGACCGACATAAGACTCGACTTGTTAGATATTACGGAGGTTTAGTGAGCACCATGCCGAATCTCTCTACCATTTTCTTCTCTTCTACTTTGGCCAATATGAGTTCACCTGGTACTAGCAGCTTTATTGGGGAATTTCTCATCTCAGTAGGAGCTTTCCAAAAAAATAGCTTAGTAGCCACATTAGCAGCGCTTGGGATGATTTTAGGCGCGGCCTATTCCCTTTGGCTATATAATCGTGTGGTTTCTGGAAATTTAAAACCCGATTTCCTCCATAAATTCTCCGATTCAAATGGCAGAGAAGTTTCCATATTTATACCTTTTCTTGTTGGAGGGGCGACCGTCCGTTGAACTACCAAAGAAAAAAGGGTAAACCAATGTGATCATGACATTGTAGGTGCTTGCGATGGGACGGATGCGACTTCCCTCAGTTGGTTTGGGTGGCATAGCCCGTTGCGGAAGTCCCCCTTTTTTTTGATCCATTTCTTTAGTCTTTAGGGAGCCAAAGCTTGACTTTACTAATAAAATAAGGCTTGCGGAGGGGCGCTCACGTTTTTTGTCTGAGCCGTATCTTGCTGGGTGGGACCGAGAGAAAGAAAGGACGGGGGGCAACCATGCATGGTACTTCTCGACCGTGTCTCCGAGGGACAGTTGAACGAGCGACTCATGAATGCTGCCGGGTCGGACGAGCCAATAACTCGAACGCGTTCGGTCTGTTTTTTGAGCAAGAATCACAGCGTTACCTTACCTTCACCATGATACGGACTCCAAGTTCTTATGGCAGAGCACGAGGAGATTTATCATCAATATGATGATGGGAATGGAAACCAGAAGCACGACCGGGGTCTTCGTGGTCCAAGATAATTAAACCATCAGTAACAGTAACGTAAGCATGAGACTTTTTGGTAGTACCGGTGAACCAGATGGCCGCGGCGATGGAATCTGGGACGGAGGACTCGTAGTATCTCTCTAGATCTGGCAAAAGCGAAAGACCCCCTAACGTAATTCGAATGGGGGCTGACCGCTGAGCCCACTCTGGCCTCGCAGGGCGGCCCCCTGTGGTTGCGAGCTGGAGCTGCCATAGCTTATGGCTAGAGCAATAGGGGCCCCCAGCAGAGAGAACAGTAAGGATAACGAGCGCTCCGCCCGTCAAGCGGGCGGCAAGAGCAGCGGGCAAGTGCTTGGTAGGCCAACAGCCCAGTGAACCGGGCGGGGCACTCGACGAAAGGGGGGCACACTGAGCAAGTACGAGAAATTGGCCCCGCTCCACTAAAAGCAAGGACCACTACGGGAGGTCAAACCAAGGACCTATGGAAGTCGGGGCTCGTCCCCGGTCAATATTGGATCAAACAATAGGGGGCCGTAGCACTGACCTCTTTTTTTATTGATTCAATACAATAGGGGAAAAGATCGTACAGTTCCCTACCGAGACAACAGAAACTCTCAACGGATCCTCCGCGCGCTGGGCATACCTCTTCCGTGTGTCTTTCTCGTAGCGGAAACAGAACAACAGGGAAAGGAAAGACCCGGCCGACCTGCCCAGGGCTCGAGGGCGAGCTTTATTTAAGAGAGAATGGGGAGTGAATAGAAAGGCTTCCGTTTCCGTTCTTGGTTTGGGGGCTTTCTTTCGGGCTCCTCTCGATCTTATTCGTAGTTGGGAAGGGGGAAGGAGTCTAAATCAATGGACATTAATGAACCATCATTGATGGACGTTGCACATGACACGATCAATTCGGTCCGGCGCTAATAGAGGTTGCTTACTCTCCCTAGTAGCGAAGGAAAAGGGCAGGGCTTTTTTCGTAGTAATAGTGGGCGGGTCTCATGAGATCTATGCCGGCCGAATGAAGGTCGAAGGACCATTCGATTCATTAAGGGGTATAGCGGCGCCCTCGCCTGGCGCCATTCCCGAACCTAGCTGCAGGCGGGCGGGCCGGGCCTGAATTCAGACCAGACCAGACTCTTCTTTGTTTGAGCTGCTCCCACGCACGCAGACCAGAAGATCTCAGTTGTCCTGGGCTGAACAGACAAGTATGTAGAGATCTTCGTGGGACCGGGGAGGGAGTCTCAATCGATCTTTTCTAGGATTCCTTATCACGCCACGCACGGAGATCTTTCCGATAAGAGGGCTCCCCCCTTGAACAGACTCTTAATAGGTTACTACCTTCCCACTCCCACTCCTCTCGTTATCACTCGCTTCCTACTCCCCTCTCCTTTCAGTCGAGCTTTTTCCTACCCTCTCGTTATCACTCGAGCTCATTTCAACCCTCTCCCTATGGTCGAGCATATTCTTTCCTCCACTTA
>CANXYC011086918.1:0-13115 GCA_948193065.1 Aleurites moluccanus | reverse complement strand
GTTAAGTGATGAAAATGATGGAAATGTATAGGTTTAGATATGTAAAGAATGATTGATTTAAGTACTTGAAAGGTAAACTTGAATATGGTGTATGTTTGATATGAAATGATGAACCAAGTATATATGAGTTCTTAACTTGGTAAAATATTGATGAATATGTATAATGTAAGTCATTTGTAATGATAGAGATGTGTTATTGCATAAAGGATTGGAAATAATGTGATTTGTGCAAAGTGAGGTTTATAAAGCATACAGTGTATGCTTGATGTATGTTTATATGAATAATGTGTTTTGTGATATTATAAAGTCTTACTGGAGTGTTATTCATAAAAATAGGTGAACCATCGAGAACTCCAACTCGGAGTGTCGGACGGCAGGCCGACTAAGGCTACTGTCAGTACATTAGGTGCTAAAGTGGAAAAATTGCATAAAAGGTGAGTCCTTATGTATAATCATGCATAATTTTCACCATATATACTATAATATTTTATTTGAGCCAATAAAATAAAGTTTGATACCCAAAAACACAAACAGTGCAAACTGACCCGTAAATAAGCCCACCAAAATGGCCAAAATTGACCTAAACTTTGTCTGGCTATAAAATGAAATCCAGAAAGCCAATTGGGCCACCACTTGGCCCAATCTTCTATTCTTGACATAAGATTTAAAACAGTACCTCATGGTCCACCTAAATCCTTTGGTAACATAGTTAACCAGAAACTACTCAAAAATCTCAAAATAGACCCGTAACGGCGAGTGCCAGTTGCGACAGCGTAACTGGGCCCCGCTGAGCATTTTTTTTGATATCTTCCAAATATGTTCCAATATTCTTTATATATGTATATATGATTATTCTACAGCTATATGAGATATAAATATGCTATATTTATGGCTATATGGAGACATACTCATATGATATTATAACAGGACTACATCAATGGTGTAGTGAAAATTCCATCGACCATATGCACAATGGTGTTAAATTAAGTTGACCCTTGCTAGGGAGGGTGTAATATTCTTTGGTATTAATAAAATTGACCCATGCTAGGGAGGGTGTAATATTCTCTAGTCGTAAATGCTGATCCCCTTTGCGTGTAGTGATTTATGCACTTTATTATCATGCCTATTACAAACAATACAATTGTATTTGTATATGACTCAATCCTATTATATCATATGTGTGTTGACTCGTACACTGAATTTTTATATGATTACTTATACGGATATTTACACTGGATATTATATGAATACTGATATGGATACTTGTTATATTCTTTACTTGTTATCATATATTGATTCTACAGGCCATATATGGGCAACCATGGTATCATGATCATTTGCAACATCTTTATACATATGGATTCACTGAGTATTTTTATACTCACCGCTTTAGTGGTTATCATTTTCAGGTTAGCAATGATGCCCGTATTCCATTGGCACTTCTTATCCTCGCCGTAGAAATTTTGATACTTGTGACATATAAATTTTAGTTCCAAAAGTATATGTAAATATTTGCATAGTATAGAGGTTCCATGGTACTGTAAACTAAGAAATGGTATGTATATATATGTGTTTGCATCTTTATAGATTTGCATATAAGTTATACTATAGCTATATATATATATGTGATGCTATGAATGGAAATTCTTTGATATACAGATATATATATTGAGTTGATATTGGAGATCCAAAGGGATCATTGATTTGAGTATAGATGTTGAAGTATATAGTAGAAGTGCTTATTTGTATGTTTTTCAGCTAGGCATATTCCTTATATAAAGGAGATGCTGCCCAAATTTTCATAGAATTGTCAAGCTGTATCAAGCTTGTTATTGAATTACATGTCATATAGTATAATTATTTGGGTTCTTCGTGGTCTTGGTAGCTTAGGCAACACCCGTACACTAGGACCATCACGGCTCCCAGGCTGGGTCGTGACACCAATGTTCGCCCTATAAGTAGACACTTTAGGAGAGCAAGGTACAAAATCAAAGCATAACCTCTTCACTCTAGCTCACTCTTAAGTATCTCAAGTTCAAGGATATTTGTATATTGCCATATTGAGATGTATCATTAACAAGGTTTAGAATTCCATATAATAATCTCAGGTGATCACTCCAATTTACTTACTACTCCTTGTAAGCTTGCACTTGTTATACTTAGACATCTCTATGTCTGCATCTTTATGAGATCAGATGATTTGATCAAATCAAATAGTATACATAAGTGCTAGTCTTTACGAATCAATAATGTCCCATCTTATTGATTCTATGACTAGGGATATTTTAGATAAAACATAATTGCATATGATAAGCATTTCACTATCATGATCACATCATGAATGCCTTCATGCTATGTTTATACCATGGACTTTATTAAACAGTTATACGATTTTATTCTAAACTTTAATAAATCACTAGTTAATAAAGAATGCCTTTTATTAATATTATCTAAAATTAACATTATAATGATTGTCTTTAGAGCACCTATACTAACAAGAATATATGATTAACCTATAACTTATAAGGGTTATAGTTAATATCCTCAATTACTAGTTTTGTAATTGCTTTAATCTATTTTATTACTTTGAATGTGTGATTTACTGTTTTCTAATTTATTTATCACTTTTCATCCAATACATGGCACTCAATTAAATTGCTAACATAAAAATGATTTTTTTAAATCCCAATTAAGTTAAAGCCAAATAGAAGTTTCTTAACTGAAAACATAGTCCTTGAATTTAAATTTGGTTTGAAGGTCTTGTGCATTTTATCTTTAGGATATAATTGGAGTTAAAAATGAGTTTTTACCTTAAATTTTCCTAGCACAAATAAATTAAAATGATGACTCCCTGAAATTTTCAAAATCAAATGAACACATAAATCATCATCTCTTAGAAAAAAAAGCGACAGCCGCTTCCACATGGGACTTAGCACCTAAATAGGTGTTTGAATTCTTTGAGTGGACTGGACTAGTGCTAGGGCATGGCCTCACACATATGTTAAGTGAGTTAATTGTTTATAAGACTATTGATTTCTTTATGACCTTTTTTATAATTTATTTGAAATCAATGAATCTTTACCATTAAAGTTTGATTAATATTTTATTTGCTATTCTTTATTAATTAAATATTTCAATGAGAATTAATTATGTTATCTTTATTATTGATCTTTTATGACTTGTTTTGAAATTTTATTGATGAATTCACTTTTATTTGATTTATTTATTAACTTAAATATTTTGATACTTATTTATAAAATGGTATTATATTAATTAAACTTTTGTAAGGTTCTCTTTCAATATTTTGCTAATTATTTTATTGGGGTTAATACTTCATACACTAATATTAAATCTTTATTGATAATATTACCATCTGGTGCCTTATTTATCTCCCTCTATAAGTTGTCATTTGTTATACCTTTCATTAGATGTTCCATTGTTAATTCATTGGTATCCCATTCTCTATTTATTATGTGTTACCATTATTACTCCATTTTAATTCATTCGATATCTTATTGTTTATTCTCCTAGTGTTGTTATTTGTTACGTCTCTTTGTTAATTCAATGTTAATGATGTGAACCAAGACTCATTCTTGTGAACTAGTCTTGAAACACCGAGCCTCACAAGTTTGGTGATATATGTATAATTCACTAAGTTTTTACTCAACCTTTTATACTTTAACATTTATCAAGATCAAAGTAGGTAGAAGTGGTTCCAAAGGTTTTCTTCTATAGTCAATTGGAACCTGGGACACCAACGTAAATGTTTCACATTTTGATGTATTTTGTCATCTTAGAAGCTTAATGGGATATGTAGTTTAGAGATACTTATTTATGGAGTTAATATAAGATGAATGTAAGTATTCTTAAAATAATCATATGTAGACATATTATGCAACGTAAAAGTTAATATTTAATTGGTGATAAATGTTATTGTCAAACTGAATTGAATAAACTAGTTTATGTGATATAATGGAAAATACATTGAAATTGATACAAATATGGGTTCTACGGGTGCTGGTTGGACTTTTTTCGCATCCTAGAATCATCATTTCTCCAAATTAGGGATGTGACAAATATACTTATAAGTGCACAAGGTAGGTGTACCACAAGTGATAAGGATATCCAAGATCGTTCTCTACTAAGAAAGGCTTGGTCGGTGTATATTGCAATTAAGGTTGTCATAATTTTAAATTAATAGAATGAAATAAACAAAAGTCATGAACATTCTAATCAAGCTTTGTATTTGATTGCAATTAAAGTAAAAAAGAAAATAAATTAAAGAGCATTAAATTAAAAAGAAAGCAAAGTGATGGCAATGAGTGAAAATTGAGCAATTGAACAAAATGAAAGCAAAGTCACAAAGAGCAAAAGTAATAGATTTGAAAGAGTATAACTGGATTCTAAGGAATGTAATTTTCCATATTAGATTTAATATGCAAGGATTTCATATTTAATAATAAATAATTCAATCTAAAATAATAAATTAAAGGTCAATGCTCTAGATTTAAACCCTAATTCGATTAAAGACTAACGTTCCCAAATTAAAGGCTTGATTTAAATTATCAGTTTCATACTTGATAATAATCCACACTACAAGGTCTTAATGAATTAAAATATGTATTCAAGTATTCATCATGCATTCATAATTGGAACGAAGAGCAAATTAATAATTTGATTAAATTCTAAGTCTTAAGATAAACCCAAATTATGCATCACCTAATTAGTTCTATTAAATCCCGTATAGTAGGAGAATTAGTTCATAATTGAATTAAAAACCATAAAAATGTTTAAAGCCTTAATATTATTCATTATAGCAATGATCATGTTCAAATAAATATAATCAACCAAATAAAGAGCTTAAGGGAAAAAGAAATCTTATTCAAAAGTAGATCCTCCTCCAAAATGAAACTTGCAATCATGATGTTCCACCTTGATTTTAATCTGAAAACAAAAAATAATTATGAAACACAATGGAAATGAAAAAAGTAAAAAATGGAGAAAATAAGTGCCTTTAGGAATTGAAATGCTAAAGCTGCCTTTGATTCAAAGAAACAAAAACTAAAATTTTTATGTCTCACATCTTCACTATGTCTCTCTACCCTTTCTCCCTTTCTGTGCATTTTTTGTCTCTTTTAATAGCCATTTGAATCCCTTCATTTGCTCCCCAAATCAAGCTACTTTATTTGTCATATTAATTGCCTTCAATCTTCCCATATCTTTATTTGATTAACTGCATCCTATTTGAATTTTTTAATTATTCTATCTTTAATTTCTCTAGGGTGTAACATTTTGAAAGGAAGGCTTTTTCAGGGCTTGCTTAAATGGCATACATTGTGAAGGGGCTTCACAGGTTTGGATGGCTCAACGCGACCTTGGAGTACTTAAAACTAGGACTCCATGGGCTTGGAGTAAGTGGTACGAGCATAAGGCATTTGCAAACAAAGCTCTATGGCCATCGAGGATTTCCATAGTCATAGGCCTTACAAGAGGTGTCCCATGGTCATTAAGAAGCTCCATGGCCTTGGGGTGTTAATAAAACATGGCTCACGACCATGGAGAAACTTTGTGGCTGTGGGGCCTAATTGTTGGCCTCCCCGGTCATGGAGACCTTCTATGGCCGTGAGGCTTATTCCATTTGGGCTCTATAGCCATGCATGATTCCTACAACCATGAAGCTCCTCTTGGGCCCCACGCTAATTTTCCACTATTTCTTTCGGGCTTTTTTGGTCTTTTGCTCTTTGACTTCAACCTGTAATTAAAATACTATAAAAGAGATTTAAATACATAAAATTTTGGAGCACACTTGTTAGAATTAATTTAATAAAACTATTAACTAATAATAATTATACCTAATAAAAAAAAATATAAAAATTCTCAAATATATAAGATAAGTGGGATAAAAAATGTGACAAAAAGGCATTGAACAAGACACCCAAAGCCATGGAAATCTTTCATGGGCATGGAATAGAGGACCTATGGCCATGTAAGTCTCCCATAGGCGTGAAGCCATTGAAATGGAGGCCTATAGCCATGTGGTAGAGCCAAGGGTGTGGATCCCTTGGCCAATCACTACCATGGGTTTGGATAAGCCCCAAGGGTATGGGAACCCTACTCCACGCCATTGGCCAGTCATAAAGGCCTTGCCTCTATACTCCAAAACAACCTTATACTCATAAGCATCCTTCCAAACCTATGGACACCTTCTCAATCAAGCTCCAAAGTAGTTATTATTTCATCAAAATAATGCACTTTTGATATAATTAAAATAAAGGAATTCAAATGAATTCAAAGGTGTTTTTAAGATAAATTCAAATTAAAGATATGGAAAGATTGAAGATAATTAAAAGTGAAGATTAAAGAAAAAAAGTTGGGATTCAAAGTCTTTAAGAAGGGACCAACACACGGATGCAAGAGAACGGAGGGGTGTGACAACTCTCTACAAGCTCTTAATTCTTTGCTTTTAGATTTTTTGTAACAAGTGACTCTAGGGTTTTAATTTCTAGAGGCATCTTTTGACAATAGCCATTTTTCATTCAGTTTTCATTATTTTCTTTCATAGTTATGATTTGTAATCAGATTGCAATCAAAGTGGAGTGTCGTGGTGATGAGCTACATTCTAGAGGAGACTTCCTTTGAATAAGATATCTTTTCCTTTAATCTATTTCCTTGCTTTTGTTATATTTGTTTAACATGACCATTGCTAAAATTAATATGATGAGTGCTTTGGATATGTTCATTGCTTTTATCCAATTATGAACTAACTCTCTTATTCTAAGGTATATAATGGAACCATATAGGCGATGCATGTTTAGGGTTAATCTCTTGAAACTTAGAATTCATTTAGATTGCTAGTTTGATCTTCATTCCAAATATAGGTGTGATCGTCCTAAAATGTATAGTGAAAAATATTAAAATATAAGGCACAGTTATACTCATAAGTATTTGATGTAATTATAGCAATTGTGATAACATGACACCCAATGTCATTCTCTACAAGAAGACTTAGTAAATATAAATGCAATTGAAGGTTGTCACTATTTAAAATAAAAGAAAAGAAAAGAAAATGAAACCCTAAACACTCTAATCAAGGTTTTTTTTTTGTGATTGCAATGAATGAAAAAAAAGCTTTTGAAGAAAGGGCTAAAGAAGTCAGAGACCTGTGAGAGAGAGAGAGAGTTAGCAAGTGCTCTTTGTAAACAAAAGTGAGCTTTTGTAAGTGTTTGTGAGCAATTGTGAATCGAGAGAATGATTAAGAGCAATTGTGAGAGTGTTGTGAGAAATTGTGATTGTAAGAAAAAGTGAGCAAGAATTGTGAACACAATAAGCAAAGATGAGAATGAGAGGATCGAGAGAGAAGACAATCAAACTGAAATTTTAAAAAAATAACACAAGTAAAAGATAGCAATTTAAGGTTCAAAGTATATGGATGAATTAACGTAATATAGTTCATTATTTAATTAATTCCATAACCATTAAACCAATTCAATTATACCTACTATGATCGACAACATACACATTTATTTGCAGCATAAATAACTTAAAGGGTATTTGATCGATAGACGCTTTCAAATTATTTGCTTTATTGATTTAATTAAATACATAAACTAATGTGAAAATTAATTGCAATATTGGTCAATGTTAGTTTTACAATACAAAGAATGGTTTACCACTAGGTATGATCGCCTAGGATAAAGCCCTTACAAAAAGAAGAAAATACAATAAAAATAAAAGCCAAAATTAACTAAATGTTCATGGATAGAGAAATAGAAAGGAGGAGAGGAAGAGTAGAAAAAAAGATGAGAAGAGAATGCTTATGTATCTTTGAGTTCCTTCTTATTTTCTTCTTAATATTTATTTGGCAAGAAAATGACACTGCTTTATTTGCTCCATTTGTCTATATATTAATTTCAAGAAATTAGCTTTTCTTGTTTAGCCCATAAATCAAATCCATCTCTGTTTAAAATTCAAACCACATTGAATATTTGTTGAGTAATATACAACGTGATATAGGCATCTATTTGTCCAACACACACATGAGAAAATTAAGAAATTATGCACTAGTGTGTTCAATATTGCACAACTATATTACTCCTTAGACTACTTGAAGATATTCAAACCACGGGCTTGACAAGACCATGTTTGGTTGGCCTGGATTGGGCTTCACTGCTAAGCTACATGGGTGTGTTGTCCTGGACTTAGCTTCACGGCTAGTAAGAACTCTAAGAATAAAGAAATAAAGCTCAAAAAGTTCATAAATTTGAAAAACAAAGTAAGAGCACTAGGATTTCAATATCACTCAGATTTTTGGTTCAAAAGCTAGTTTGATCTTCAAAATATTCATGTATTTATAGTCTTCAATGAATGGTGAGATTATAAAAACAGATCTTTCCCAATGGCTATATTTAAAAACATGTCAAACGTGACGTTGACAAGTAACCACTGATTCACAGGTGTGAAACACTTTAACAGGTATAAAGATAATTCTTCACAGGCTTGAACCAGATTTCACAACCTTGAAATCTTCTGAGCCATTTTCAAATTTTCAAACAATTTACGGGCATGAAAAATAATCACTGGCGTGAAAGTCGTTCACGAGTGTGAATAATTTTTCATGGGTTTGAAAAAGCTTTTTGTGTCTCTGAGCCAAAATCCACTCTTTATCCATTTACAGGCGTGAATCATAATATCGAGCGTGAAGAAATGTACACGGTCGTGAAAACCTATTTTAAAATAATACTTCAAATAACCCAAGTTAAATCTCATTGATAAATAAATTCATTAACTTAAATATCATCAAATGCTTAATTAACACATGTTTTGGTTTTAATCACATCATCAAAATAATTATAGCGTCAACAAAAATAATATCAAATATAACTAAAAACTAATTAAATACAATAAAAATATTATTAAAATATATAGAAAAAATAGTGAAAAAAATATGTCTATTAATTTTCTCATACTTAAGTTGTTGCTTGTCCTTAAGCAAAAGAAAATAAAAGACATGCCTAGTTTTAAGAATAATCTCATGAATTAAAATATAGCATAAGTAAAACATTAAGTATTCAATAAAATTAAATATCAATAATTTATAGCCCTAACAACTGTAACACCTAAGGATTTTTCTCATTTTAAGCACAGAATCACTTTGTTTAATCATAGGAATATTATATGTGAACAATAGGATAAGTCGCAAAAACTGACCCCAACAGGGAAGCAGGCACCTCGGTGCTTCGATTTTCAAACGAGCTTGAAAGTGCATATATTTAATTGCACCATTAGAATCATAAGCTAGAGGAATATAATAAATACTATTTGAAAATTGAAGTGGGACAAAAAGGTAAATAATTAAAAGTTTTGGGGTCAAAATATGATAAACTAAAGTGCAAAGGGAAAAACCTAATTACCTAAACTTCAAATAGTATAAAAGTCACCTCCTCTTTTGAATTTCTAATAAAATTCCTCTTCCTTATTCTTCCTCCTCCCAATCTATGACTCCCCCACTCTTCCTTTAAAATTATTTTGAGATTTTTCAAAGGAAAAATCAAAGAAATACCTAATTAAATACCTAAAAAACCTAAAGTACATCAAATTCCATCAAAGAATGAAAAGAAGTATGACCTAATTTTGCAAGGCAGAGTTAGAGTTTTCATCCAAATAAGGTAAAATTATTTATTGGCTTTCTTTTTTTAATCTTTAAGAGTTAATAGTAGTAATTGTTAAGAAATTTCAGTGTTTAACACATGTTGAGGCAGAAACTTGTACTTGAATTTTTATGGTCCGAAAGAATGATTTTGGCAAAATGTAAAACATGAAAAGTGTTCTATTATATGTTAACTATATGGATGTGAAACAGTTTTTCAATTTAATATGTATGTTGTGAAATGTTACTAAGATAATAGAACCTATCCGAATTGACACTTACATAGGAATAGGGTAAAATTTAAATATTTACCAAACATTCTGCAGAGCAGATATTAAGCTAAATTTTGGATATTTGGTAGCTTCATGTGTCTGTTTAATAAGAAAAATTAATTGAAGTGATTGGATACTTATTTCTAGAGATATATATAATTGAGTCAAGGCTGAAAGAGAGTAATTTTGTGTTAAACAGAATATTATAGCTACTGTAATTAATTTAATTAATAGGAAAATTGATATTTGTTTTGGATGAAATTTAATATGGAGTTTAATACATATGTTAGATAGCTCTAATAAAAATTTTAGATCAATATGACATTATTTTCTATGGTAAATTATTAGTTTAGTGTATATTGCTCAAGTTGTCTATCAAAATAGAGGAGTGAGCCTAATTTGATAACTTGGAGTTTTAAGGAGTTTTTTATCGAACTGACAGTTTATGTGAGTTATATATATATTGTTATGAATGAATATAGCCTAATATTGAATTAATCAATTGATTTGGACTATGGCATCCCGTTGGTCGAACCATAAGTGTTTAAAAGTGTCACGTCCTGATTTCGGAACTTGACGGTCCTAGGATGCGGGAGATGCCAAAGTACCCGTAGAACCTAGTATCAATTGCTATAATTATTTACTATCTCATTAAAAACCAATTAATGAATTAATATCCATTTTGTCATTCTGTCACTCTGTTGTTTGACTGTCTATAATCTATTATGCAATTGGCTGAAAACATCATCATCATATGCCATATCCATATTTAGACTACATATTATGCCATACATACATAATTATAGACTAACAGTGCCATTAATACCAATCCATTGAGCAACTAAATATACACATAATTACAGTATCAAAAATATTTACACTGTCAAAATAGACATAGTAGATATCCACATAGAATCTACAGACAGGATTCTGCCTCCTGCTCTGCACCTGTAAAAGGGGAAACAACTGAATGGAGTGAGTATTAAATACTCAATGAATCTAATATGCAGCATTAAATAGAAAATGGTTAGGATAACAATAAGCATTAGGTAGACAAACAATAACAAATAGATTGCACACCAATTACATAATAAGAAATTAGGTTACAGAATCAAAGATTTGGAACCAGAAAATAGGTTAATAAAGCTCATAACATTTAAATAAGAAAGATAATAGGACATGAACACATAGTAGCTCATATTGAGCTCATATCATATACATAAGATTGATCAGGTCTTATGGCTAGGACAATTATCCCTTCCCAGCTAGGGTCTTATGTAAACAATGTGCACATTGCCGACGGTATTTACCTGCTACCCCATTGGTGAGGAAGCTCTGTCAATTCAAATTATAAACAATATACGCATGGAAGCAAGTCAAAGGACATCAATATATATCAACTGTCTCATCAATAGCTGGTGAAATAATCAAACGAGACTTTAATTAAGCAACGAATAAACAATAAAATGTGTGTAAATAATAACAGTATGTTTAACAATTGACATTGAGTTGGAACATAGGATGGTCATCAATGGTCAAATGGTTGGCATAATTGGCTAGCCAATGTCATCATCGATAATGTCATTCAAATGGTAGGCCTATGGTGTGTAACATTGACATTGCCTATACAATAAAAAATAATCTCTCAATCAAAGCAACACAATAGGCAATAGATATCCATCAATAAACAACATTTAATGAATCAATTTAGAATAGGAAAACAAGGCAAAACAAAGCAAAAATCAAGGGCAACAATGCCTTAATGGCATTCGGCCAAAATGGTCATTTCAGTGATGGTTTCCAATCAACATTTCAACACATTAGACATGTCAAATGATGCATATTAAATTCACCTAACTCTTCAAATCACATTGGAAAATTAATTTTCCACCAAAAGATTCAAAGAAGGCAAAAGTGGCAATCTTCCAATTCTTGATTTTCTACATCAAACCAATCACAAAATATTCATATTTTAGCCTATAATTAACATATTCTAAGCTAATTAAATATTAATTAATATCAATTTAAGGTTTCACATCAAATAACTTTGAATTAGGGTTTCTAATTTGGGAAAAATCTACCAAATGCATCAATTGATGCAATTGAACACTAAACCCATTCAATTCATCATCTAATACATCTAAATCATCTAATTAATCAAAGAAATCACTTCAGTACCTTACCTTGATGTATGAGACAAAAACCCCTTCCAAAAATACCTTGGTTTGCTTTTTAGTTTCCAAGAGAAAAATTAGTGGGAAATGGAAGAACAAGGTTGATTTCAAGGTTTTCTTTAGATTTCCTTAAGAAAACAAGCTTGAATTTGGAAGAAGATATGGGAGAATGGTTCAGCCTAGGTGAAGAGAAGAAAGGAAATGGCCAAAAATTTTCCTAAGGCATGCTTATTTAGTAACCAAAATCTATAAATTATGTTTTGGTCCTTAAACTATATAATAATTGGACTTTAAACCCACTTTCTTCTGTAATTTATTTTGTCTATTTTGTTGAGAATTAGATTTCAAAATGGAACTAAAATAGCTTATTTTTATCTGTAGTTTATTATAAAAATGGTTTTAGAGCCATTCTAGAATGTAGACAGTGGGTTTCCCAAAATACCCTTGAAGTTCCACTTATTTATAGTTTTGCCACTATATTGATTTTCCAACATATTTAATACTTTTCCATACTTTCTTCATATAATTAGCTATAATTACTCTAAATCTCCCATTAGCCATAATACAGAGAAAAATTAACTTAAATTGATTACTGTTAAAATTTCCCAAAATTATTAGTTATGTCAATGTTTCTCGGTCCTATAACTAGTTATACTGTTCAATTACTATAGCATTTCCTAGGGTATTATATTTTACACCTTTCAAATAAATTCATCCTCAAATTTAAAATAAATACGTACCTCAATATTGGAACATGAATGGATACTTGGTCTTCATATCTTGTTTGCTTTCCCAGGTACACTCCTCTATCAACTAATTCCTGCATAGTACTTTCCATCGGTATCTCCTTATTTTGTAAATGTTTGACTTGTCGATCAATAATCTTGTAACACCTCAGCTTAGCCTGAACCAAATCCATATAGAGATCTTCGGGGGGAGATTTTTAATTTCTTTATATTGTTATGTTTATATATATTTATGCATGAAATTGGTATTTATGCATGTTATTTGAATTAGTTCTAG
>CANXYC011086614.1:0-19370 GCA_948193065.1 Aleurites moluccanus | reverse complement strand
TTATATTTTGGTATTATGATGGGATATAATATTAATTTCCATTATAAAGATTTTAAACAAGCCAAGTGGGAGAATGTAAGATAAATAAATAATTATCTTTAATGGCTTATTTAAAATAGGAAGATAATTAAGTGATAATCCCATATTTTTAGGAGCCTTATCCTCTCATTGATGGATATGATAGGATGGTGGTTATTAAATTAAAATATGATAAAATTGGATTCTCCACTTTCTCTCATTAGTTTTTACGGTAATCCATTTATTCTGTAAACATAAAGGAATAGAGAGCAAAAGTGAGAAACTTGGTTTTGCTAGATAAACTATGATAATGACATCTTCTTCAAGTTTGATGGCTACAGATAAAGGCATTTCAGTTCATGTTTATTATAAAATATTTAATTTAAACGATCCTAAATTATGTATGTTAAATCGGATAAATTTAACATATTTCACTAATTGTCTTATCTTTTTTCAAAGTAAAATTTTGAAACTTGAAGTGGGCATATTGATTTTGGTGTCTTTAACGTGATTGGTGCTTTCATGAGTGACCTTAAGCACATCCCAAATTTTCCTGGCCGAATCATAAACATAAATTCTATTGAATTCGATAGCATTAAGAAAGCAAAATAATAGGTCTATAGCCTTAAAGTTGTTGGCTACTCTTCTTTTGTCTTCATCTGAATATGTTGAATATTCTTTTGGAGTTGTAGAGTTCTCCACCATTGGAACATATGGTACTTTCTCTATCACTTCTCAAAGCTCACATCCATTGAAGTAAGAGTGAATTCTCATTCTCACTTTCTATTGATTGTAATTGACTCCATGAAATAGTGATGGTCTTGAAGAACATTGTCCTTAATAAAAAAATGAAAGTGGATGTAAAGGTGTCTACCATAGAAATAGATCGTAAGCTATACAAATCATGAGATTTAGCTCTAATACCAATTGTTATCCCACTATGGCAATACTCTTAAAGGGGGTGAATAGGAGTTAAAATATTTCTAATACAAATATACAACCTATATACAATATTAATGACAAAATCGATAAATAAAGCAATTAAGAAGATAAAGATAGAGAAAACTCAGCCAATTTATAGTGATTATTGAGCACAATTGCCTCTTCTACATTCACTTCTCTCAATATCAAATTAAAATTGAGATTCCATTATCCTTTTGTTCACAACCAAAGTCTTTACAAAAATTTTCTCAGAATTTCGCCTTTTTTACAACCCAATAATCACTCTAACAACAAGAGTTATAGTTTTTCCAAGTCTTTCTAAGAATTTAATGCAAGCTATTTGAAAGATATGAGATTAAGTACAAATAGCAATAGATATCATAAGCTAGTTTGAACACTAAACAAAAGGAAATTATGAACAAAGTGTTCAAAAGAACAATGAAATAGTTTTAACACTAGAGTTTTGTTTTTTATTTGAATGAGCTTTTTCGAAAGTTATTTTATCTTCGAAACTTCAAGTATTTAAAGCTTTCAATTCTTGATGAGTAAATATAAGTGTTTTAGTTGCATTAAATGTAAAACAAGCTTTAAATATTTACTGCGACGGTTATAAATTTCTACAAATTCGTCTAATATGATAACCCAAACATCGATAACAGGCGTTATTAATCCGCAACGGATATTATGCCATTCTTATACGGGACTTGACATCCTATAACAGTCTTAAAAAAATCTGTGTAAATTCAGAAAATTGATTATATTATGAAAAAAGGTGTTATACATCATACTGAGCATTACATCATGGCTTATAATGGGCTTGACCAACTTGTAACATTCTTGAACACTTGTAACAGGTGTGAACTATTGTAACGGCTTGAAACAATCTCTCTGTATAAATTCTACAATTTGAGTCCTTATATATAACATTCGTTATGCGTTCAAAATGAGCACTATGCTCTGTTTCCAACAATAATTATAAAATCAAAAATGTTAAAAGCATTTTATAAATAAACAATGCTTTTGTAACTATCCTCAAAATCAAAATCATCAGTCAACTTTTTCAAAATTATTTACATGCACTGTCCAATTTTTTTTATATCCATCATATATATATATTGCATTTATTAAGATTTGAGTTATTTGTTATTTTAATGAATGTGTATGAATAATATTATTATTGCAATTTTATTAAATTACTTAGTAACAAAAGATATTAAAAACCGAATCGCTTATAATAATGTACAGTACATATATTGTAATATCATATAATAATAGTTAAAAAGAAATATTAATTATCTTACACAATCATAATATATAATATTGATAAATATGGGATGCGAATAAGTCAAATGATTTTTAAAGTTAAAAAGAATAAAAATTTATGTTAATACTTCTAAATTTTTTAATTGAAATCTTGACAATGATTCAAACTTAATAATAATAATAATAATAATAATGTAACATCCTAAATTTTAATTAAATTAAAATTTTGAATATTAAAAATCTATATTAGATAAAAGTAAATGTGATGATAATAAATTTTATATTTATATTTGGGTAAGCTAAATATTAATTTTTAAGAATATTTGTCAATTAATTTTTAATAAATTTAAAAGTGATTATTTTTCAAGTTTTAATATATTAAATTAAAATATATTTTATAATAAATTTAATGATTGTTTATTTATAATTTTTGAACTTAAAATAATTTTTTATAAATTTTTAAATTAAAAAGAATCAATAAAAAAAAATTACCACATGGCAGGCTTGGGATAAAATTTGCAGGCCACATTTTATATATATATATATATCAATCAATTAATGTAAAACCCTAAGTATTAATGTATCTCTATAACTTATTGAGTTTTCAACTCATTCTTTTTCTATTGCGGATTTCATATGCTAGAGAAACTATTGACAAGATAGATAGAGCTTTTTAATTATTTTTCTCTCTCCAAGAAGTTAATATATTGATTTGATAATTATATGATGTTTTATATTATTTTGGAGTATTAATTGTAGTGTTTCCGTAAATTGAATTGTAATAGAATTGAGATATGATTGAGCTTATTGGAAATTCTTGTTCTTTATTAATAATTATATTTTGCCTTTTGATCGATAAGAAACAAATGATATTGTATTGATGGATCATCTATCTATTGAAGTATATTGCATGGTTATAGAATATTATTGATGATTGTTGATACAGGTTTGGGTTCTACAGGTTTATGATGGCCTTAAGCCTACCCTTGCCTTAGGATCGTCACACTTTTGGTTTTGGGATGTGACAAAAGTGATATCAGAGCTATAGGTTTAATTTATAAATAGATAGATAGATGTGTAAGTTCATTGGCTTAAGTGTGATTGAATAAGTAAACTACGAAGCATATGATTCATGTCTTGTCATTGTTTTGTATTCCTTTGGTATATATATGCATTTGTCATCGTGTTATGAATCTAAGTTATTTATTTTCCTTTATCATTATTGAGATGCCTCCGAGTAGAGGTAGAGGTCGTGGGAGTGGATGAGGCCACCCTATAAGGAATGATCCTTTAGAGGAGGGTTTTGTGGGCAATGTCGGAGAAGGAGTGGTTCCTCCACCTGCACCTCAGATGGATGTTGTGGTGGCACAGAGATTTGATCATATGCAACAGAACTATGAGAGATTGGAGGCTTTTATCACACAGCGATTGCAACAACCGGTTTCTTCAGCACCGGTAGCTCATGTTCCACCGGTGGTTCCTCCACCAACACCTTTTATGCCATAGTTTGAGGAGGTGTCTTTCGAGAAGTTTATGAAACTCAAGCCTTCGGAGTATAAGGGAGATGTGGATCCCACTTATTTCCTTAAGATAATAGAGGATAAGGTTCAGCTTTTGAGGATACCAGATAGAAGGGTAGTGGAGTTTGTGGGCCACTTGATGTGGAATGATGCCTGAGATTGGTATAAAAGAAGTGTGACTGGATTACTCCGGACTAATATAAATATTACTTGGGAACAGTTTAAGACTATGGTTATGGATGAGTTTCTCTCAAAAAGTGTGAGGGAGACTAAAGCTGTAGAGTTTGAACGACTGGTTCAAACTATGGAAATGAGAGTATCGGAGTACGCTAGGAGGTTTAGTCAGCTAAGTAAGTATGTTCTAACATTGGTTTCTATAAAGGCTGCTCGAATTCAGCACTTCAGGAGAGGTTTGATTCCTCCATTGTTTCGTGTGCTAGTTGCTCATGAGTTTGACTAATATTCCAAATTGGTGGATAAGGCCAGAATGATTGAGAATTGGGAAATGGAACTAAAAGCAGAAAGAGAGTAGAAGAAGAAGGCTAGAGTTGAGGGTTCCTCTAGGCCTAACAGGAATAGCAGTGGAGTGATGAGCATAGAGATTTTGAGGCATTCTACTCCTCAAAATGGATTCAGAGGGCAACCAGAAAGATCACAGTACAAACCTAATCCTTCTAGACCTACTTCACAAATGAGCAGGGGCACAACTAGTTCTGCACCTTCGAGGAGTAATTTCAGTATCCTACTTATGGAAAGAGGAATTTAAGACCATGTCATATCAAGATAGGGGTTTGTGTCCACTGTGGATAGCTTAGACACTTTGTGAAAGATTGCCCACGAACAGTGACTACCGTGAGACCATTAGCTTCACCGTCTACGATTCAGATAGAGAGAGTGGGGAGCAGTAGTGCTTAAGCTAGGGTAGGCTAAGGATATAGTAGAGGTACAGAAGCGGGTCGAGGATCTGGTTCATCTGCAAATCAAGCTCCAGGTCAGACTTCTTTGGGTAGAGGAAGAGGGAGAGTTTTTGCACTCAATCAACAGGAGGCCCAAGCCTCTAATGCAATTTTCACAGGTATCCTTTCTATCCAAGCTCAGAATGCAAGAGTATTATTTGATTCAGGAGCATCTCATTCTTTCATATCATCTCGCTTTACTAAGAAGTTATGCATGTTGTGTGAGTTGCTTGATGATGTGATGGTTGTGTCCACTCCTTTAGAGGAGGAGATTGAGGTCCAAAATTTCTATCCTACATGTGTTGTTAATATTGATGGAAGAAGTTTGGAGGTAAACTTGATGGAATTGCTGGTGTTAGAGTTCAATGTTATCTTGGGTATGGATTAGTTGTCCAAGTATTTTGCAACCATAGATTACAATCAAAAGAAGATAGTCTTCAAACCACCTAAGAGCGAGGAGTTTGAGTTTCAAGGGGAAATGAGTGAAGTACCCTACAATGTGATATCCACCATTAGGGCGAGAATGATGCTAAGGAAGGGTTTCCAAGGTTACTTGGCATATGTTCGTAATACTCAGAAGGAAGTGAAGGGATTGGAGCAGATTCAAATTGTGAGTGAGTATTCAGATGTTTTTCCTGAAGAATTGTCAAGTTTGCCACTGGAGAGGGAGATTGAATTCAATATTGAGTTATTGCCTAGAACGAATCTGATCTCCATACCTCCATATCACATGGCACCAACAGAATTGAGAGAGCTGAGGGTGCAACTACAAGATTTTCTTAACAATGTGTTCATTAGACGTACTAGTTCACCATGGGGTGCACCAGTTATTTGTCAAGAAGAAGGACGGTTCTATGCGGTCGTGCATTGATTATAGACAGCTTAATAAGGTGACTATTTGGAATAAGAATATATTGCCCAGAATTAATGATTTGTTTGATCAGTTACAAGGAACAAGTTGTTTTTCCAAGATCGACTTGAGGTCTAGTTATCACTAGTTAAGGATTCAAAAGGAAAATGTGTCTAAGAGGGTGTTTTAGACAAGATATGGCCACTACGAGTTCTTGGTGTTGCCGTTTGGCTTAACAAATGTACCGACTGCATTTATGGATTTGATGAATAGGGTGTTTAAGTTATTTCTGGATAAGTTTATCATTATATTCATTGACAACATCCTTATGTATTTCAAGAGTAAAGAAGAGCATAAAGAACATCTTCAGATTATATTGCAGACATTGAGGAAGCATTAATTGTTTGCCAAGTTCTCCAAATATGAGTTTTAGTTGGATAGTGTTTGCTTCTTAGGCATGTGATAAGTAAGGAAGGACTTAAGGTCGAACCAAGAAAAGTGGATGCAATCCTTAATTGGCCTAGATCTACGAATATATCATAGATTCATAGTTTCTTGTGTTTGGCAGGCTATTACAGGAGATTTGTGTAGGCTTTCTCCAAGATTGCAGCTCCATTATCTAGGCTCACTAAAAAACAAGTGAAGTTTGTATGGACAGATGACTGTGAAGAAAGCTTTCATAGGATTAAGACTTATTTCACAATCGCACCTATTCTAGCTTTACCATCTGGTGAGGGAGGATATACTGTGTATTGTAATGCTTCTAGAGTGGGGCTTGTGTGTGTATTGATGTCGAATGGAAAGGTAATAACTTATGCTTCGAGACAGTTGAGGAAGCATAAGATGAATTACCCAACTCATGATATAAAGATCGTAGCTGTGGTTTTTGCATTCAAGATATTGAGACACTATTTATACAGAGAGAAGTGTGAGATCTTCACTAACCACAAAAGTTTGAAGTACATATTCCAGCAAAAGGATTTGAACCTTAGACAAAGATGATGGATGGAGTTGCTTAAGGATTATTATTGTGATATATTGTATCACCTTGGAAGGACAAATATGGTAGCAAATGTTTTGAGTAGGAAATCTATAGGAAGTGTAGCTCACATTCAAGTATATAGAAGGTCATTGATCAAAGAGTTACATGGATTGTATAATTTGGGAATTCGATTTGGATTATCTGATACATGAGTGCTTTTGGCATATTTTCAAGTTAATCCACTTCTCATTGATCATATCAAAGAAGCACAGGATAGAGATCCTAAATTGGTTAAGCTTAAGGGTGATGTGGAAGCTCAGAAAGCTCTAGGATTTGCTGTTGTGGATAGTGTTATGAAGCATGGTGATTGTTTATGTGCTCCTGATATGAATGGATTAAGAGAGTCGATATTAAGGGAGGCACATCATGCTACTTATAATGTGCATCCAGGTGCAACTAAGATGTATCACGATATCAAGGGATTGTATTGGTGGAGTGGAACGAAGAAGGATGTAGTAGAGTTTGTAGCTAAATGTCTAACTTACCAGTAAGTGAAGATTGAACACCAGAAGCCTTTTGGATTACTTCAATAGCTACCATTTCCAAAATGGAAATGGGGGAGAGTTACTATAGATTTTGTTATTGGTTTGTCGAGGACTTCGAATGGTTATGACTCGATATGGGTGATAGTGGATCGATTGACTACGTCTTCTCACTTTCTGCCAGTTAAGACTACATATTCGGCTTCTCAATATGCCTAATTGTATGTTAATGAGATAGTAAGATTACATGGGGTTCCAGTCTCGATCATATCGGATAGAGACACTCAGTTTATATTGAGATTTTAGAAGAACTTTAAGAGTCTTTGGGCACTCAATTAGACTTTAGCACAACTTTTCATCCTCAGACTGATGGACAATCAAAAAGGACTAAATAGACTCTAGAGGATATGCTAAGGATGTGCATTCTAGACTTTGGAGGTAATTGGGACAAATACTTACCTTTGATTAAGTTCGCCTACAACAACAGCTATCATTTAACCATTTAGATGGTACCCTATAAGGCTTTGTATGGTAGAAAGTGTAGATCTCTTTTGTATTGGGATGAAGTGGGTGAGAAGAGCATTGAAGGTCCTGAGTTGGTTAAGTTTACAACAGAGAAAGTGCCTATCATCAATGAGAGATTGAAGACAGCTTTCAGTCGCCATAAGTGCTATGTCGATCCAAAGAGAAAGGATGTTCATTTTTCTATTGGAGACATGGTCTTCTTAAAGGTCTCGCTAATGAAAGGAGTCCTAAGATTTTGCAAGAAGGGTAAGTTATCTCCAAGGTACATTGGGCTATTTGAGGTATTGGATAAGGTTAGGGGAGTTTCTTATTGGTTAGCATTACCACCCAATCTTGATAGTGTGCATCCAGTGTTTCATATTTCAATGCTTTGAAAGTATATATTTGACCCTTTGTATATGTTTCAAGTTCAATCATTGGACCTTGGTCCTAATTTATCTTATGAGGAAGTTTTAACGGCCATTATGGATAGATCGGTTAGGAGACTTCGGAACAAGGAGATTCCAATAGTTAAGGTTTTGTAAAAGAACCAAGACATAGAGGAATGCACTTAGGAGAGTGAGTAGAGTATGCAAGCGAAGTATCCTCTTTTGTTCTATACTTAAAGTAAATTCTTAAAATTTGAGGATGAATTTTCTTTAAGGGGGGAGAATGTAACATCCAAGATTTCGATCTGCATGGTTGCATGAGGTTATTGATGGTCTCATGGTTATAGATTGTATTGATTAGTTGTTATAGAATTGTTTCTTTGCCATAGATATTGTTTAGAGTGTGATAGTTGATCTTAGAGTTGTTTTGTGAGTATTAGAATGGATTTGAGAAGTAATTGCCTTGATGAGGATGAACCTTGATGTTTCACGGGCGTAAACTCTTATCACAACTGTGAATTTGCCTTGATGTTTCACGAGCATGAACTATTATCACGGCATTGAATTTGCTCTCTATTTAAATATGAGAAATTGACTTTTGTTTGTTCACGGGTGTAAATTTATCCTTCACGGGCATGAACTTATCCTTCACGGACTTTATGTATAGAAGTCAATTTTAAGATTTTTGAAAATCGAAAACCACAAATTTCATTTCTTCTTCTTTTTCTTTTTTCTTCCCCATTGCTCAACTAACCTTCCCTATTGCCCTTTGATCACCCAAATAATCATTTTTCTTCAAGGATTCTTATGGGAAATATATTTTAAAGTATCAAATCACTTCAAGAACTTCTCTTCTCAAGAAATCTCTTTTTAGGGTTTTGAAACTAAATCCTAAATCTTTACTTTTATAGTTGTTTATGGATTATGGCATTGTTAGATTAGTTGTTTATGGGTTGTAGGTAGTCTTTTATGAGCATTTATTACCTTTAATTATGGTTGATATGGAAGTTGAGATATTTAATGGTTTTATATGAATAGTATGGTGAACAGTAACTCTTTTCATATTTTCTATAACTCTTCATTTAATGGTTTAATTGGTATTATGAATCATTTTATTGAGTACTAAGGAGTATAGAATTCTAGAATTCTTTGAATAATGGCTTTGGGGAAGGAAATCTTAATTTACCCATTTTTGAGAATTTATTGTTTTGGACTTGGTGAACCCAAGGATCTAAGGATTGTTGATTATGGTGATAGTTGAGCTATTTGCTTTGGATTTGAGGTAAGTTATGAGATAATTTATTCTTTGTTATGAAATTCACACTTGTTAATATTGTTCTTGAATGAAGTTTAGTCATTGTTCTTAAACTAACTTTTATATTGAATATTATTATTTTGATATTGTAATAACATTGGGCCTTAAGCCATCATTGAAATGTATTACCTTTGAAAGACAATTTGGGTCATATACAATTATTGAAAACCTATTAATTATTTTTAATGATATTGAGAATGTGAGGTCTCTGGACGCACCCATTGTTCCTTGTATCGATTGTATGGCTATTGACGATTTAAAACGCCCTTCCAATAAGGGAGAATTCATTGGACTGTGTGCACCAGTGACTTATCTGATAAGGTCAAATTGTATCAGTGGCTTCACCTATGGGAGGTCTATTGGCCTTGAGATTTCTTTTCTGATCAAGCATACGTATGGTATGAGATCGTAGTATCTAGATGGATGAATGGTATGGATATGATGGTTGTTCTATCATCAAATTGATGGGTGCCATTTCTTTATAGGCACGTAAATATATGTCATTAAATGAATTCTTATTGTTCATAAACCATTATTACTATTATTATTATTATTATATATATATATATATATTGAATTCGATCTATTCTTTGATCAATCAATGTAAAACCCTAATTATTATTATATCTTCATAACTTATTGAGTTTTCGACTCATTCTTTTTCTATTGTGGATTTCAGGTACTAGAGAATCTGTTGACAGGATAGATATAGCTTCTTGATTATTTTTCTCTCTCCAAGAAGCTAATGTATTGACTTGATAATTATATGATGTTTTGTATTATTTTGGAATATTAATCATAGTGGCTATATAGATTGAATTGTATTAGAATTGAGATATGATTGAACTTATTAGAAATCCTTGTTCTTTATTAATGATTGTATTTTGTCTTTTGATCGATAAGGAATAAGTGATATTGTATTGATGAATTATCTATCTATTAAAGTATATTGCATGGTTATAGAATATTATTGATGATTTTTGATACAGATTTGGGTTCTACGGGTTTATGGTAGCCTTAAGCTTACCATTGCCCTAGAACCGTCACACTTTTGGTTTTGGGTTGTGATAGAGGTGATTGATACCTCCTATACTACCTTGTAGACTATCGTGAGAAGAGTTTTTAGGTACTCATTTTACTTGTTTCTAGTCATCGTGTAAGGAGATATTGCTATCCAAAATAGCTATTTTGACAACATTGGCTGAAAATTTCATTGACCATTACTCTTTCATCTGAACTCTAAATCGAGTGATTCTAGTTCATATGATTTCATTTTAATCTTAGCTTTCATTTGATATCTTATTTGCCACCTAATATTCATTAGAAGGGAGATCATGGACTGATCAGTTTACAGATTTTCAATGACTCCGACCCTGAAACTCTGACCGATTTTCCGATGAGTTGACCTTCACCTCCAACTTCATTTCATTCCTAGAATCAAGAGCTTTCTAGCGCTACCAACCCCGCTTGATTTGCGATTGGTGATAACATGTATGTTTTAGAAATTAGTCTTCAACTACTTGAGTAGTTTTCTAAAATTAATTTCGCCAAATTTCACTTTGGTAAGTCAGAATGAATTATTCTAAGTTAAATATTAAATTTTTAGCAATCATTAATTTATATAAATTATTTGTAAATTCATAGAATTTAAATTATAAGTTTATGAATAAGTATGAATAACTATAAAGTTAATTTGTGTAAAAAAATGGATTTTGAAACCTATATTTGAGTAATACTGATATTTTAAATGACCATAAATTTTGCAGATGTTTTAGTAAAAGGACTGTTAATTAAGTATTAAAGGAAAATTTATATTTATTGGTTCAAGTAAAATAATTTTTGTGTAATATGATTGTAATTTTGGATTATTAAGGAGGATGTGATGATGATGACATATAGGCCCAAGATGAGCAATTGATATATTGAGTTAGAATATTGCTTGTTATTATTTTTTTTATAGGGTGCTATGTACTGTTTTAGGGGATATTCAGTCAAATTCTCAGTAGAATATTTTAGTATTCTAAAAGAGCCGTAATTAGAAAATCTCCTTAAATAATAGCTAATCTATTTTTGTTAATAATTTTCAGATATTCCGGGTAAATCTATAGCAAGTCCCACTAGAAACAGAAATTAAGTTTCGACTTTAACTGTATTATAAGTTGATATATTTCAGTTTAAGTTTACATCTAAGTATTTCATGTAAGCATTATATATATATATATATATATATATATATATATATATATATATATATATATATATCACTATCTGAGTTCGACTGAGGAGCATAATATATGTTTATGTCATAATTTATGATATTAATGATGAATATTATGTATGTATGTAATTGCGATGGAAAATAGGATAATGTGGACTCCGCCTATGTATGCTATCACTATATGATATGATACGATATGACATGACATAATATGATATGATTATATGGATAGTCTAGTTAAGTTGGTTTCATCGTGGCCCTTGACCATTGATAAGAGAGTACATGAATGTCTGGTTAGAGTTGGTTTTACGATAGTCCCCCATAGTTGAATTTTAATAGAACCATAGAATGATGGTTGGTTACCCATTTATGATTAATAAATATTATATGAGATTGAATTTTACCGAACTTTTTCCTCATGGATGCTTATATATATTTATGGATGACTATATGAAATGTAACGTCTCATATAGATTAATGAATGACATACATGTTTTATTGATTTGTATCAGCTCATTGAGTAGAATGCTCACCTTTATTCATTATTTTTCAAGGTTATAGGTTGAGCTTCTAGAAGTTAAACTTTAATTGAATATTCCTGTGTTTCAATTCTCAAGTAGTGAAGATATTTTATTTAATTATGTAATTATTTGATATTTGTTTTGTATTATAAATTCTAAAGCTCTATATTATTATTTTCATTATCTATATTTTGTATGAGGTTATGGAGTTTAGTGAATAGTTGAGCTTCCTCATTCTGGTTCCAAAATCCTTATGTTTTCTCGTTTATTAGTGCCGATCATATGTTTTTAGGATCGAGTCGTGCCAAATGACGTAAATTATTTTTAAAATCTTTATAGAATAATATATTTAAATTATGAATTATTACCTTTTTATAAATTTACATACTTCTAATATCTTCATATTCTAATATAATGTGTAAATAATAATATAATAATCATTTCCTCAAAAGCAATATAATGATCCAAATCATCTATATTTTAATATAATCAAACTTAAAAGTATAACTAAATTTATAACAAAATTATATAGGCAAAATATATCCCGAAACCCCCTAAATTTTATCATTTTTTTCTATTAAATCCCTAATTTTGAAAGTGTATTTATTGAGCCCGGTAATTTTTAATTTTTAGCTATTAAATATTTTTTCATTGTGGTAAACGAAGGTGATTCACACGCATACCAAAATCGTGTGAAGGGATATAAAATCGCTGATTAGGATTGAATTGGGTGATATAGAAAAAAAATTAAAACATAAGGATTAAATCAGTGTCATTTTTAAGCAATAAAGAAAACTTTAACCCCAATTTCACCTTCAACTCAACAATCGCCTAAAAAAAGTATCATTTTTAACTAATAAAGAAAACTCTAACCCCCAATTTTACCTTCAAAGTGTGTAATGTTGTTTGCTCTGCAATTGAAGGATTTGGGTGTTAATTTGCGAGAGAGATGTGTCGATGATCGTGGGTTTAGAGAGGAGTTAAGGGAGTTGATGAGAGGGAAGGAAAGAGAGGCGACAGTGCCACCAAGGGTGTTTGTGAAAGGAAGGTACTTGGGTAGAGTGGAGGACGTAATGAGGATAGTGTAGGAGGGATGGATAGGAGAGCTGCTACAAGGGTTGCCAAAGAAGAGAGCAGGAGATGTTTGTGATGGGTGTGGGGAAGTTCGCGACCTACGCTTGTCTAGTTTGATCAGCGGCAGAACCAGCAATGACTGGGGAGAGAGCTGCATGACTCGATTGACTAGAGAACTCTGGCGAAGGGATGGGCTTCAGTCTACGATGATTTAGTGATGACGATGGTGGTTGTAAAGAGCCAGTCAAAGAGAAATTGAAGAAATTATTACGGAAGTAACAATTACAAATTGAACAAAGCCCTCATTAATTCTACTTCTTGGGAGTCAATCTAGACTTTATCTTCGTAATTTCCTTTACACTACTTGAAAAGCTTTGGTCAATACACGATCCAGAATTGTTGGTTCGGCGGCAAACAATGTGATGGACATCACCTGTGTACAGAAAAGCTGGCTATTAAAGGCGGCAATCACAGAGGCCGTAGCCTTGCCATTGTTCTATTGGTAATGGACTATCAGTCATCAAGTTATAATAAATTTCTATTATATATAGTTTTGCTTCACTGGTATTTACTCTACTTTCCTAATTCTCTATCAGAAAGATTATTTTTGGATAACCATTGTTGCAACCTTTTTTGCAAGAAATATGTTTGACAAAATGCCTCAGAGAAGTATTCAATGGAGATTGGCAGGTCAAGAAAGGCTGTAAGAGTTTTAGAAAAAGGGCACCGTTTTTGTGGATTTTTTATTATGTTTTTTATTTTTATTTTTTCATTTTTCAATTTTCATATCACCTAATTCAATCCCAGTTAGCAATATTATTTCCCTTCACGCGATTTTGGCATGTTGTGAACCACCTCCATTAACCTTCGTGAAAAAAGGATTTAACAGGCTAGAAATTAAAAATTAAAGGGCTCAATTAATACAGTTTCAAAGTTAGGAATATAATAACTAAAAAGGACAAAGTTCATGAGCCTTGAGATGCATTTTACCAATTAAATATTGATTAAGTTATGGTAAAAATTATCGATATTTTATATGTGATTGTCACGTCTACAACCCCATCGGTGTGATAGTTCTAAGACTTGGTAGGTTTAAAACTACCAAACACCCATGAAACACAATAATTTCATTACAGCTCTCTGAATCAAAACTTGCACAATCTCTAATACTATTCATACATTCACTCATAAGATAGTTAAAATCATCTATTTTCATTACACTTCCACTTGTTTAATGTGGATCAATGATCAACCTTTAAGTCATTCATACAGAACTAGGGAAAGTCCAATAATATATTAATAGATGTAGATGTGTTATACTATCTTTATATCTCTGTGTATTCTCATACTATGAAACATCTAAAGATATAACATAACTATCAGAATGTTTAAAATACAAAAGTCTAATTACTATACATCAATACAATTTTTTAAGAAAAAATGGATTATCAAGAAGTTTTATTTTCTTTCTCTATCCTCTTTTACTCTACCACTTAAAAAATAATTGAAAGAAGTGAGTTTTTAATTCAATGAATTATTATCAGAGTATGAATAATTTTAAGACTACCAATCACCCGTAGAACCATACTCTAACATAATATCAATAGAACTTGAATTTAACCCTAAGATAATAACTTGATAGCATGATATATTTTTACCTTTAATTATTATCCATATAAGTAAATCGTCATATTCTTACACATATGTTATCATTAATTATAAAGGAACCACTTGGGATATCTCATAGTCTTCAAGGCAACATCAATAAATCAAATATCAATCAATAATTTCATATACCAAATGAAGTAGTTAAATATATAACATTTATGAATATGTGATTACATAAGAATCTCCATAACAATATTAGTATTTCTCAAAGGACCACCATGGAGTTACTATAACAAAAATAAAAAGTTTTGATTTGATATTTGATACTATCAATAAGATTTAAGAATTGAAAATAATTATATTTATATTTACATATAATGTTTAATTTTATTTTATTTTTAATTTTTTAATTACCTATGATAATATTCTTTTAAAAATATTTTTTTAAGAGAAATATTTTTTTAGATGAACTGACACAAAATTCATAAATAAACCTGATATATTTTTTTGACATCAGCCCCATACATAATTAGATTTGTTTTCAAATTAAAATGACTTGACTTGAATTGAATCGGCTAAAAAACTTGAAATCACAATAAATTCTTAGGTGAAACTAAATCATCGTGTAAAATTATGAATTACTTGATAATAATATGATATATTAGCGTGTTAATTATAATATATATTATATGATTTAAGTAGTTAATTATTATATTAATTTTATTGGCAGTTACTACTTAACAATATATGATCACTATTAATAATTCATAATCTAGATAATGGACTAAATTGACTTAAGATTTTTTCTAAATCACCCTAACCTGTCCAGCCCAAAATGTTTGCCAACTCTCTGTAATTTTAGAAACTAATTTGAACCTTTTATTTACATTTTTTTTTTCTCACTAATGAATGTAAACCTATTCTAGATGATTAGATTACATTCCACATCCAACCATTGTCGTATGGTTTTAGATATATCGCCTTGCTATTTCTATTGGTATAAATTTTTTTCAGCATTTAGAATAAGGACTCAAACTGAAGAGTTGAAAGAATACCAGTAAACTATATGTGGCAGTGCTTTATTTTTATAAACTTACCACTGAGCATTGATAATTTATGTGCAGATTATTACATTTAAAATAATGAGCATATAAAATAAGACAGTTTATAAAGTTATTAGGCAAAATAACATTATTTTTATCATTATAAAAAATGTGTGTAATCTTTGAATCATCTTTGGGTCATACCTATTTTAATAACCACATTCTAATATAAATTAATAATAAAATTTAAATATATTGTAAATTAAATTTAAGTTTTTTTTATCACAAAATTAAATTTCAATTATTCTTATTTAAGTAAAAAATTTATTCCTATTAAAATTTTTATTACCTATTAATTGTATTACTATTTTAAATTATAAAATTATTTTTATATTATTTATTAAATAAAATTTGTTACATTCAACTTTTTTTTCAATTTTATTATATTAAATTATTTATAAAATTTATATTATATAATTTTTTTTTTTTTTATTTCAGTTCGATCTTAATTGAATTTTTAAAATATGATACTTTACTTTTATTTTATCGGTTCGAAATTAAAAAACATTGCTATTGTATGAGATAAAAGAGAAGAAAAAAATAATAATCATTGGATACATAATCTTGCAGTTGACTAAGAATTAATTGAAAAGAACATAAATAAAGTAGGTGCTTGAATATTATATTTTTGTAATATATGAATACATTTTTGAATTATTTTCTAAGATATGAAAGCAAAATCAGAATTAAAGTTTTTAATTTTATAATATCAGAAAAGTATTTAATTGTTGAATTTTGTTTACTACATTATAAACTTTGGATAAATAAAATGTGAGTCTTAAATATTTTCTAGTCACACCCAAATTAGTTTCAATTGTGTCTAACATATAATATTTGAGAATAATAATATTTTAATATATTTAAATAATTTTTTCTTTGTCCACTTCTCACTTATATTTCATCTTTTCCCTTCTAAACCTAAAGTAAATATAATTGTGTATCTTATGTTAAAATAAAAATTATTTTTCATTAAAATATATAAAAAAAAGTCATATCTACCATTGAAAAATTTCAAATTCGAACATTATTTGAAATTAAATTTTTTTAAGAAAAAGAAAAAATATGAGAAAGAAAATTATAAATAAAATTATTATTGAAAATTAATATTAAATTTAAAATTTTTTACTTATCAAATATAATTGAAATTAATCTATTATGTTTAAGATATCATCCATAATTTGTAAAGATATAATTGTAATTTGTTTTTCAATTAAAGTTAAGGTATTGACTTTTAATATAGTAACAAGTGCATATATGATTTTAATATAGTAAAATTTCAATTCGAAAAAGTAATGATCTTTATTATATATTAATTTTTTACGATCTTGATTTTAGATAATAGATTAAATTAATACTTGATTAATTAATAGAATTCATGAGTTTTAATAATATTAATTTATAGAAATTTTATTATAATATATTTAAATTTGATTAAATTTTAAACATAAAAAGTCAATATCTTAATAATAAAAGAAAAATAATTTTCTGATGACTAACAATTGATTAAAATTTGCAGAAGTCAATCCACCATTCTCTTCTATGATGGCCTACAATACAAAGAGTTGTATTCAAATATGAAGGCGTGGACCAACAAAATATTGGAATATGCCATAAGCATATGCAAAATGACAAGGACTTCTATTATTTTTTTGTTATAATGATAAACTATTTTAATGTGAAATATGTGCAAAAATTAATGGATTAAACAAATTAATTAATATAAATCACACCATCAACAAATAAGTATGAATTGAAAAAAATCTTAATCTTATCGAAATTTGATTAAAAAATTAACATATTTTATTATTAATTTTAGGTTAAACTTGATTACGACTCAAACCTAAACACAATAACATCTCTCATATTAGATCTAATTATTTATTTTTTATTTGCATATTGGATCTAGATGTCTATATTTCTTTATTGAATCATATACATATAAAATATTTTTTCAACAAAAATAAATTTATTATAAGATCATACATATATTTTTCACCGTATTATACCTAATTATATCAAATAATATAATTTTTATATGTACAATATGATTTCTAAAGTTCTGCAAATTTAAAATAAATAAATAAATTAGGCAATGGTGACATTATACGTATAAATTTCAATTTCATCTTAGAATTTGATACTTGAATTCAATTTGGTAGTCTCTAAAGTTTTTAATTTAATTCTTAAAAGAAAATTAATAAAAATATTTAAAAAATGAAGGCATAAAATTGTTTGCAAATTGATTTCATAATCTAACCTGTTGGCAGTAAAACATGTTGCCCTTGCTTCTTTCTATACTGGAGATTTGGATATGGATGTATAGACGATCATTTATAAAATCAATTGGATAGTATTTTGATGCCTTTTAACTCTTGAAACAACTCCTGCATTGATAGTCCTTACATTGTTCTGTTATTATTCAATGTAAAATTTATTTTCCAACAATAATAAGTTCTTTTAGTTGACAGAAATGAGGAAAAATGAGAAAAATTAACGTTTATTGATTCGAATAGTAAAAAATTTGTTCTTTTTAAATAAAGTTTGGAGTTTGAACATTTTTAATAGAAAAAATAGATTCTAAAAAAAATTTACCCTGTTACGAGTTCTATCTGATTTAAACTCGAAATCAAGCAATTTAAAAAACAAAAGAAAAAAAAAAGGAAATGAGGTCTAATTTCTTTTGTTATTTGGGAATTTCAAAAATAGAAATCAAGGAAAATTGTATTTCCTAATACTCCTTTTTAATGGCTTTTTATTTCCTGTCAATTTGAAAAGAAATGCAGAAAAATAAGGGGAAACAAAACCAAATAATAGACGGTGTTAATTGGTTTTGTTTGTTTCTTTTATTTTCTTCTATTTTTCCTTGCTTAATTTCCTCTCTTTTTCCTCACGCAATTTATTAGCCAAACAAAGGGGAAGGGGATAGGACAAAATACGAGTACCAAACTGTAGATAGTGACCCATCCTAGCATTGTATTATACTCTGAAAATTTTGGGTATGGAACAAAAGGCATTCAACCCCAACGTTTTTTCCTCTTATTCTTATTCTTATTATTAAATCTTCATTTGATTAAATCAACAAGAGGGCATATTAGCATTAAAAATCTTAAGAAATACTTTCAATAAATGAAAGGTAAAGTATTTTGAGATTGTGAATTTGAATTCCAATTAAAATCACATTTATTAAATAAAATTATTTACTATAATTAAAATTATTAAGGTAATTATATATTATTTTTTAATTTAATCTCACAATTTTATAGTTATGGGTATTAATAAGCGCAACGAATTTTTTTAAATAAATTAGTAAATGTGTAGTGTGCGATGTTTATATATATATATATATATATATATATATAAAGAGAAAACTTATGTAAAACATGTTTTATAAATCGGACTAAATCCAAAATTTACCATCCATAACTCTTTGATTTAACAGGAATTAATATTATTTTCATAGAAAGAAGACAACTAGGACCACTTGTTTTTTGATAGCAACCATTCAAAACTGAAAGTCCTGTGATGATAAAAGGTTTTTTGTTGCCTGTTGTTGCTTGCATGTGGA
>CANXYC011085773.1:0-13134 GCA_948193065.1 Aleurites moluccanus | reverse complement strand
TTTTTATTTGAAATTACTTTCCATACTAACTCATTGTATCTACTCATCTAAAAAGTTATTGAGTGGATAATTATAATAACCATGTATGTCAATACATATAACAAGACATGTTAAAATTAAGCAAGTCCAAGATGTGCCTCTATAACAGTGGCCAAATGCATATATGGTATGAGAAAATTAGTATAAAAAATATTACATGTCCCATCAATTTAAATTTCTTCTCATCCATGCTGCTACCTATTCGCTTATATCCATAATAATTAAATTCAAATTGGATTGATTAATCCAATAATTTTTTTTTAATCAATCCACTGACTAGTTTGATTTAAATATCATTTTTTTTAACATAAAATTGTTATAAATCTTTTGAACCGGTCGAGTAACCCGTGAACTGGTCAACTCAGTCACAGTTGAAATAGGTTAAATAATTTTATTTTTTTAGTGTAATTGAGGTTGAAACGGCAGATCTATTGGAGGTCTTTCATTGAGTTTTTCACTGCACCAAGAAGAAATCTTGATTTTTATTTTTCAACTTTAGTATTTATATATACTAAGATAATTTAATTATTTATTTTCCTTCAATTTTAAAAATTATATCTATAATTTAATTATTTATTTTCCTTCAATTTGAAAAATTATATCTATTAAAGCTAATTAAATTCATAAAATTAAACGTAGCTTAATTCTATCAAATTAGTAAATTTAGTAAATCTATAATATCATAAATTATAATTAAATTTTAAAAGTGTAATTATAAAATATACTTGAAATGATACAAAAAATAAAATGACATTTTTATTCTTAACTAAAAATAGAATAATGATTATAAGATAAGTTATGACAACCGTCGTTGCACCTTGAGACAGTTCCCTGTGCTAAAAAGAAAAAAAAAAAAAAAAACAATGAAAATCCTTTTGAACACATACAGTCTAAATTGTACGTGAACAAGATAATTATTTACTTACAAAGATTGACTGTTTTTATGGACTGATTTGCATTGAAGAATTTTCCAAATGTGAATAAGAAATTTTGGATAGCCAAAGGAATAAGATTTAATCTTATCTTAATCAAAACCATAATTATCCAAAGTTTCAATTAACCAAACGCATGGCTTACTAAGCAATTTTGAAAGTCTTCCCCTCTTAATCCTATAAATATAAAATATGATGAACTTCTACAAACTGATCAAATGGTTGAATATTCACTACCTTCAAGTTTCAATTAATGGTTACAAAAGTCTGACATTATTACTTATGGTACAAGTAAAAAATTTAGAAAATTTTCATTGCCGTGCCTCCAAATATAATTAATGTCTGTGCATATAAATGCCTATAAATAGCTAACAATTACATACCCAATTCGTAAAATAAACTTATATACCAACATATTTCATCTTCTAAATTAAACACCACAACCATGAATTCAATTCGAGTTTCGAGTTTTTTCGCTATATGGCTAATTTCTATAGCCATAACCACCATGGCTCAACCTCCCGTGTTAGACACCGATGGAAATCCTGTTGAAAGTGGTGTAGAATACTACGTAGAACCTGGAATTTTTGATGTTGCAGGTGGTTTAACTCTGATAAATCGCAACAACTCATGTCCATTATACGTCGGTCAAGAACCCTTCACCCCGCCCAATGTGTCACGAGGATATCCAGTGATTTTCAAGCCATATGCTGAAAATGAGACGATTATTAGGGAGTCACGGGACTTGACAGTTACATTTCAAGCTTTTACTACATGTATTCAGTCTACTGCTTGGAGAGTAGGCGAAGTAAATCCAGTGACAGGAAGGAGATTTATTGTCACGGGAGGAGAGGCAAGTTACTTCCAAATAAAAAAAAATAATTTAGGTGAATATATTTTTGAATTTTGCCCTGCTGAGTCTTGCCCAGCTTGTAGGGTATGGTGTGGGGATGCTGGTATTTTTGTTGAGAATGACCAAAACTTTTTGGTTTTGGATGGTCCTACTTTTCCCTTCAGATTTAGCAGGGCTTAAGGTCTCGTTTGGTATAAAATGTTTGCGTTCTGAAAAGTCAAGTTGCCATGAAATTTATATATATATGTTATAGTTGTACTTGTAAGTGTCAAACAAACAATTCATCCTTTTGGCATTGAATTATATCGTAAAATAGTAAATAAATGACATGGAAATTTTCCCATGTTGAATATATATATGTTGTATACAATAATCTAAAGCTCTATGCAATTTATATAAACTAACTTTATTTGTTTCTTACTGGAGATGCCATAATAAATTTAACAAATTATTATTATTAGTTGATTAAAATTTTTAACCAATCTTTTTATGAAACTAACTTTATTTTTACTTCTTTAATAAAATCTCACAATTCGACAAGATTCTGGTGGATTTGAGTCACTTTAAAAAATAAAATTTTATTAATTTATAGAAAAATTTTCACTTGATCCATCAAAATTTAATTTCTTACATAATTTCAAGTGTTTTATTTTTTTTATTATTGTTGTTTTTTTTTGCCTAGTAATTAATTTTTAATTCTCAATTCACTCAATATTTATTTAATTCTCGATTCACTCAAAATTAAACTTTTAATTTCTTCCCTATAATCTAATTTGAAGACTACAATTAGACATGAGGTCTAATTAAAACCCAAACACACAAACCTAGCCATTAATATACTTAATAATCAGTTAATAATCTTAAAATGTCAATGTATATGCATATTTAATAAGTGATGATATTGCCACAAAGAATTATTAGGAGCAGAACAATTAATTATTTTAAATTGTAAATGGATAATACTAAGTACACATGCTAATAGAGAAATTGAGTTATGTTTTTTCTTCAATTAATTCTTCTCATGGTTGGCAATTGTTTCAATTGAAATCCATTAATTAACTCACAATTTTCTTATTACTCTTTTTATTTTGGATTTCATGGTCACTCCTATTTTGGGTCTCACAAAAATACCAAAATCCAATTCAATTACTGTTTATTCTCATTAGAAGCAAGTGTTGATGTCTTGACAATCACCAACTTTTGACATAAAAAAATAAATCGTAAAATTAAATTTTATCAATTGCAGATACTTCAATTCATTTTCTGGGAAAAAATCTAGTTTGGGGCATCAACTTTGTCCCAAACCTAAAAAAAAAAAGTTTTAATTCTTTAGACCCCTTAAACTTGAATTTGGAGCTAATTTGATGCAAACATTAACGGGCGTTAAAAAATTTGATAAAATGAAAAGTGAGACCTATTTTATATTTTTAAATAATAAAATTTAAAAATTAAAATTTTAAATAATTAGAAAAATATTCAAAATAAAAATTAAAAAAATTCAAAAAAAAAAAAAAAAAAAAAATTCAACAAAAAGAAAAAAAAAACTTCAAAAACATAAAAATTAAAAATAAGATGATAATATTTGTTTGTCATTTGAGCTCTAATAAATTATTTTACAATTATTTTTGAAATTCAATATTTTTTTTAATGAATTTTGTGTATATCATCTTAAAGGTGTATGTGAATTTTATTTTATTTTATTTTAATTGTTAGTCCCTCTAAATTAGGATAATACTATTAAAAACTCTCAATTTATTATGAAAGAAGGATATATAGTCATGAATTTATATAGACTTTTTATTCATAATTGTCAAAGTATTGAATTGTAAATTATTTTCATAATACATAAAGAAATATATTTCATAATAATAATAATAATGATAACAACTAAAAATGATAATATCAATTCTGCCGTTTCAACCAAGTTTAAGGCAGACTTGATGCTATAAAATAACAGGCCTCACATCACCAAGTGCAACAGACCTGAGCCATTAATAACTAGCAGGTCCAAGGCATCATGAACAAGTTGTCTTCTGTCTCGTCCTAACGATCATCTAAAGCAGCAAATACCTCACCCCAACAATGCTTCATTTTGCCACCAACTGACCTCGTCCGGCTTATGAGGTGAATTTATCTCAGCACCTCATTCTGAGCTTTTCAGACACTATCCTTAATACCTCTAAGAGATGAAATTTGGGTCTTTTTGGTACAAGGCTCTATATACGACATCTCACTGCCCAGACACTTTATCACACTGTTTATCTACACTATGACATGATGAAAACTCTTAAATTAGAAGTTGCCATGTTGCCCACTTACTCCAATCTCCAAGGCAGGAGGACAACTTAAATACAAATCTTTACTCTCTTCTCAAATAAGCTAATCATTTTGGCCCACGAGTCAAATACTCAAATAGGAAAGTAGTGATAATAACTATCAAAACACACTCAATTCTTGAAACTTTTAACTCTATAGATGCGATCACTAACTTAAATTTCAGAGGGCCCACACCTGGCAATAAGTTTGGCCTTATAATATTTATTTATCTCCCTTTTCTTTTCCATGTTGGCCATAGGCCAAATAACAAATCAATTTATAACCCAGTTGCTTAGGTCCAACACTTCCAACTCCAAGTCCCTGTCGATGGGTGGCCTTAGAGCCCGAAACTCATCATAAAAAATCCAATCAAGTTTTCGCGATGTATGTAGTTAGTATAAAGCAACACATCTAAGTTCACAAGACCACAAATTTCCATTTTGCAACTCAACTAAAAATGGTGGAGTCTATAAGAAGAACAAGGGAGGGCAAGCATCTTCTACGGAACAACTCATTGGAAGTAGGTCCTAGAAAGCCTAACTACCCTTTGAAGCTCTACTTTCTTTAACCCTCCAACAACAACCTCTAAGCACTGCATGCATGTCAATACTAGAGTATCTAGGGGAAAAGGCCTAAGGATGGAGCTAAAGAACCTACGCCAAAATAAGAAAAGGATAATCCTGAAAAAGAAAAACTCCTAAAGTTATCACAACGCTATTAGCAACAGAGGTTCAACCTAATCAAGCCCAAATATGTTAAGAATGAGGACTATTAGCTAAAAGAATCCCATAAACACTCATTAGAAGGGGTTCTCTTAGCTGAAAGCACAATTGAAAGCATACAAACCTAGTACACTTTAAGCGAAAGACCATGAAGTACCAAGACCTCTGGGTAAGGCATAAGCCAAAGTGAACTCTAGTTGTAAGTCGTGAAGCACCAAGACCTTTGGGCGAGGTATAAAGACCTAGTGAACTTTAGGTAAAAGATAATGAGACACCAAAACTTAGTGAACTCTAGGTAAAAAATGGCGAGGCACTAAGATATTTAGGTAAGGCATAAAGACTTGGTGAATTCTAGGTGAAAGACTATAAGGCATTAAGACCTTTAGATAAAGACCTAGGGAATTCTAGATGAAAGTCTGTGAGGCATTAAGACCTTAATGTGGAGCATTATAAAACATAACTCCAACTAAGAGAAAGACCGTGAGACACAAAGTCAAAGACCCAAATAAGATTTAGATCTATATGGGCAGAAGTCCTATTGGAGGCATAATAAATACCTAGTGAACTCTAGGTGAAACTCCAAGAGGCAAAAAGACTTGCTTGTAAGGCATCATAAGACTTAGCTCCAGCTAGACAAAAGATCGTGAGGTACAAAGTCCTTTAGCTGCAAGCCCAAATAAGACCTAGATTTGTCCAGATATAATTTTTGATGGAGACATAATAAGACCTAGTGTACTTTAGGCAAAAGTCCACGAGGCAAACAGATCCTTTTTCAAGGTGTGGTAAATCATTTGTGCGAGGCTCCATAAAAACCTTTCATATGGCAAACAAAGACCTCGTTGTGACACACCTAAAGGACTAATAACACTTTCGAGCAAAGCTTTATAAGACCTTCCAAAAAGCAACATCAAAAGATCTCTACACGAGACAACTCAAAAGACCTATCCATAAGGCACCTCAAAGAACTATAAAAAGGCACATAAAAGTCTCCCTAAAACATAGAAGGCAGGAGTCTTTGCTTCGATAGAGGCAAGGTGGTAAGACCTTTAGGGCACACAATTAATGAACTAGACATAGTCAAGTTAAGTCAAGCTCAACATCATGGAATAATCTATACAAGTCAGAAATAACATACATAGAGCAAATCAATCAAAGAAAGAGCACTTGTAAAAGACTAAATGGAGCAATTTTTAAAATTTGTTCAAATTACAAGCAGACATAGTAGATACTATATTTTACAATCATATTCTAAGGAAGCTTCAAAAGCCAAAGGCTTCTTGCACATAAGAAGGTAAATAAGTGCTCTTGCAGTAATGTCTAAGACCTCCAAGAACTACATATGATTGCTGGCATGAGAGAAAGACAAACTTCATGCCATAAGCTGAAGAATCAAACATGCCAACAACCTTTTGAAGGGATGAAAACTTCTTTAAAACACTATATCAAAATGAATAGTGCATTCAGGGTGCAACCTGTAAGGACCATTCAGGGAGAAAACTGATTATGTGACCTAAAAGACCAAATGAGCTAACAAATTAGGACAAATCTAAAATATGAAAAGATCAAAAGGTAAGATGATTGGAATAAGTAGAAGACCATGCATGCAAGAACATATCCAATAACCCAACACTTGGGTTCCAAGAACACATCATCTTGAACCCAAAAAGAGCCTCATAAATCCGTTATGACCATCCAATTCACAAGAGGTACTAGAAGACAACAATTACCATGAGCGAACCAAAGGCTTTGAATGTGGAAAAGTGAACGAAATAGAGAAAGCGAGTAATCCTCAATGGGTTAAAAGGATACAAACAAATAACTTAAGACTCGCTCTAGTTACATATAAAACCTGACCAATGCCTCACTAAAACTCAAAGCCTATCAATTTAGTTTTCTGAAACTAACTACATCACTGCATCTTTCAAAATACTTAAAAAATGCTCCTGAAAGTCAGGGTAACTTCTATTATTTCCAAATAAGACAAATCCAAGACTCAATATTACTAGCATTGCATGAGGAGTACATAATAGGTATGCCTGCAAAAGCTACAACAACTTCAAAAGACTTGGCACTTTGCTAGCCATACCGAGTAAGTGACTCTAGGAGATAATGCTCCTTACTGCCGCGAACTCAGCCTTTCGCACTTGGGAGTAGGGGGCCTCTAATAAGGAATAAAAATAGATGTACTAATTGGGCCATTCCGACCAAGCCCAAGACAAGATTAACATTGCAAAACAACTGGCATCAGAACACCAACTATGCTAGGCCTAAGTCAACAACAACTAGCAATGCCAAGGCACCATGGACAGGCTGCCTCACACCTCGTCCCATCCATTGCCTAAGGTAGCATATATCTTTCTGACAATGCTTCAGCTTACTACTAAATGAGCTCCCTCAACTTAAGAATAAGAATTCATCCTGACATCTCCTTCTAAACTTTTTAGATACATAATTTCTTACACCTTTGAGAGATGGTATTCGAGTCACCTCAACACAAGACTCCAGATATGATAACCGACTAGTCATTGACTTGAGCATCATAAAGCCCATGTTAGACCATAAGCTTGGCCCTCTAATATTTGTTTTCCTCTCTTTCTTTTCTCTATAGGTCATATGCCCAATGATAGAGTAACCCATGATATAATTGTTCAAGTTGAATACCTCAAGCTCCAAATTTCGACTAATGGGTGGCTTCAAGGCTCAGGACCTTTCAGAAAAAACTCCGTCAGATAATAACTATGAAATGTTCATTATATTCTATTAGAATATAAAAACATAAAAAATTAATAACAATAAATTATTTTAACTTTGAATTTATTTGATTTTGGTGGATATTGGGTTTAGCAGTAATGCTCAATAGCTAGCTGGTGATAACAAATAATTGTATAGAATTTGATAATTTAGCGGTTGAGTTTAAATTTAGATTGTAAAATAACAAATAAAAATATTATTTTATATATTATGATTATTTTTAATTATATGTAATTTTAACTTTATACATATTTAATTTGTATTAATTTTATGAATGCATATACATCTTAAAATATTTAAAAAGCAAAATAATGATGTATATATTTTTATAATTATTTTTAATAAAAATTAACTTTTTGAGTTTAGAAGTTAATTCAAAAAGCTAACTTTTAATTTTAATTTTTAAAATTAGCAGTTAAAGATCCAACTGTTGAATTTTATTTTATTTTATTTTTATCAAATATCCTGTGTCATCGATTGAACGTTGTATCACTTGCCAAATTATGACCGGACGAGTTCAACGAGGTGGGGATTTTCGCGGTAGGAGATCTTTGTCTACATCGTCGGCTGGCCGCTGGCCAGAATAGACAAAATGTTGATTATGAAAATCATTAAAATATATACATAAAATTTTGAATTTATAATTTAATAAAATTTTAAATATTTCTATAATAATCGATACAGCTTAATAATAAAATTGTATTAAAATGCATAATATTGTTGATATGTAGTTTATATGTGATGACTGATGATTGATTAAGTAATTAAACTTTCATATTTTAATGAATTTGTTAAATAAATAAAAAATTATTCTATATTTTATATTGTTTCATATATATATATATATATATATATATATATATATATAAAAGATGATAAAAGTAGACTAATTGACAATAAAACTTATAAAATATAATTATTAAAAAAATTGACCCTTTAGAAAAACTTTTCCTTGTAAATTAAGAAATGATGAATAAAAAAAATCTATCAATTAATTTTAAAAGACTAACAAATTTATTAATACTCTATTTATTTTGATAATTTGAATTCAATTAATATTATGATAATTAATTGATATTTTAATAATTCAATTAATGAAATTTTTTTAACTATTTTCTTATATAATAATAATTGGATACTTTTTCGATAATGAAACTTATAATTAAAATAATATATATGTGTAAAAAATAGATAATACAATATAAAAAGAAATGATATTAACATTTTCCAAATTAATTTTTCGTATTTATCCTCTTTATTTTTATAATGAGTTTGACTATTCTACCCTTTTTTTACTTTTGAAAAATCCATCCTCTATTTTTTTTTAAAAAGATTATATCTACCTTTTATGAATTGTCAAAAAAAAAAAAAAAAAACTTCCAATATAGAATCTTCAAAGTTAAAAAATAAAATAAAAATTATAAACTGCCATTTACATCAATATGTTTTAATTAATTATTTTATATTTTATACACCAACATCATTATTATATCTCTTTTTTCTCTTATCTTTCATTAGACTTATTAAAAAAATATTTGATTGTAACTTTAAAATAATTATAAAATTTAACATTATTAATAATAATGTTTTTTGTTTATTAATCCAAATAGTATGTATTTTTCAATTTTCTAAAAAAAAAAAATATTATTTTCCCATTTCATCAATCACTACAAGAAATATGAAATATCATGACAAAATCACTTGTGATAAAGTTAATTTTGTCACAGAAACTTCCTTTATTGTGACAAAATTAAAAAAATTATCGTTATAGGGAAATACACAGTGCTAAATGGTGACAAAAATAATTTTTGTCACAATATTTTGTCATAAAAAAGAGTTAGAAATGAACAATTGTTGATCTGCTTAATAATTGCAGATCAACTCTTCAAAACCTAGCAGATATCGAGAGTAAACCACACACAGAAAGGAGGGAGAAAATACAAAGCAAAAGTAATTTGGGGAAAAATATTCTGTTATTTTCATCTTCAACACGTGTACAAGCTGTTATATATACAATTTGTCAATCTTGAGTAAAAGCCACTAAACTAAGTAATTACAATAATGCCAAGCTTAACAGAATGAAACTAAAATGTAACTAACATAACAAATTGAAACTGAATAAAATAAATGATATTTACATTCACATTTACATCCCCTCAAGATGGAGACTGATTAAAGGAGATCAGTCCTATCTTGGATAGAGGATGCTGCTGCATTTTGAAAGACATAGGTTTAGTAAAAATATCTGCAAGCTGTGATTTGGTACTAATGTGAAGAGGCTTGATGAATCCCTCTTTAAACTTATTCCTCACCATATGGCAATCGATTTTCAAGTATTTAGTCCTCTCATGAAACACTGGATCGACAATAATATGTATGGTAGCCTGATTATCATAGTGTAGTGGGATAGGAAGAGAAACAAAAATATTGAAGTTTGACAGCAAGTATGAAACATATTGAAGCTCACAAGTAGTGGTGGTCATACTCCTATATTCTGCTTATGCTGAGGAACGAGAAACTATGAGTGGCTTCTTTATCTTCCAACAAATGAGTGAATATCCCAAAAATAAGTAGTAACCAGCGAGGAATTTCCTTGCGTCAGGGCAAGAAGCCTAGTCAGCATCACAATAGGCATTAAAGGTGGAAGAAACTGATGCAGGAAATAAAAGACCAAGTGAAGTAGATCCTTTGAGATACTTCAAGACATGTAAAGTAGCCTGCTCATGATCTTCTGTTAGGGCTGTCATGTATTGACTAAGTTGCTGAGTTGCATAGGAGAGATATGCTCTAATGAGATTAAGGTATAAGAGTCTTCTAACAAGTCTCCTATACTGTTCTGGATTGGATAATAAAGAAGCACTAGATTCTTGGAGTTTCAAACTAGTTGGCAAAGGAACATACATAGGTTTGGAGGACGAGAGTCTTGCATCTGTCAATATGTCTAATATATATTTTCCTTAGATGAGATAAAGCCCCTCAGTAGACCTTGCAATTTCAAGACCTATGAAGTACTTTGTATAGCCTAACTCTTTAATGGTGAACACAAAATTCAAGTAAGTTTTGACCTCCAACAGCTCAGATTCATGAGTACTAGAGAGCAACATATCATCAACATAAATGACTAAAGCCATGAAATGATCATTGTAAGTTTTAGTGAAGAGACAGGAATCATGGGCAGATTGACAAAAGCCAGAAGCCTGCAATTTAGTGGTAAACTCCAAATTCGATTGCCTTGAGGTCTGTTTAAGGCTATACAATGATTTTTTTATTTTTTATTTTAATTTACACACCTTAGATACATCAGAAATAGGGTATTCTTGAGGAGGAGCCATATAAACTTCTTCATCTAAATATCCATGAAGAAAATCATTATTTATATCTAATTAGTGAATAAGCCAATTAGATGCAGTAGCTAAAGCTAAGAAAACTCTAATAGTAACCAGTTTAGCCACAGGTGAAAAACTGTTAGCATAGTCCACTCCTTCCAATTGGTTGTACCACTTGGCAACCAACCTAATCTTTTACTTATTGACTTTTCTATTAGGGTTATACTAACCTTGTAGACTCATTTAGAGCCTTAGAGCCTATAGGCTTTTTTCTAGGAGGTAAATCAGTCAAAGACCAAATATCATTCAACTGTAAAGCTTCCAACTCTTGTTGCATAACAGCAACCCAGTTAGGATCCTTACTTGCTTGATTATAACTACTAGGCTCATGTATAACAAATGAATTTGCTATAAAATCAATATGTGAGGAATTAAAAATTTGGGAATAATAATGTGGAATAACAGGTAATGGATAAGAAACAGGTGAGGAGGACTGAGGATCATTATTGCAGGTTGAAAATGAAAAATTCTGAACATTGGATACAAAATCTGATAACTATTTGGGCTTATTTTTATGTCTATCCTGTGTATAATAGGTACAAGTGGAGCAGATTGCATAAGAATATCTATTTTAGCAGAAGGAAGAGTATTGTCAGCAGGGGTTGACTATGTAGGAGTAGGTTCTAGAATAAAGGTATTTTGTGGCAGTAAATTTGTTTCAATAGGAATAATGTAATCAAGAGGTGTTTGATATGTAACAGGTTGAGAAGAAACAACTTCCATATCATCAAACACAAATGTATTAGGCAAAGGTAATGTATCTTGAGACAAAGAAGAGTCAAACTTATATGGAAAATGGTTCTTATAGGCAAAGGTAATGTATCTTGAGACAAAGAAGAGTCAAACTTATATGGAAAATGGTTCTTATGAAAGACCATATCCCTAGACACAAATACAACATGATCAAATAAATCATAAACTTTGAATCCCTTTTGACCTTGGACATAACCTAGAAAGATACACTTAATTGCTATTGGAGCAAATTTATCCTTGTGGGGTTTTGTGTTTGTGGCAAAAGACAAACAACCAAAAGTTCTAAGATTATGATAACTAAATAATTTGCCATACAAAAATTTTAAAAGGAGTTTTTCAATGGAGAACAAAAGAAGGTAAGGGCTCCTCCTGAAAATGCCTGCTTCACCACATATTGGCCTTCATAATTAGGTGCCCATTTGCCCTTGGGTGTTCTTAATTTGGCAAGATTTTTCTTACAATCTTATTATAAGCACTGGCCATCCTTTTTTTATATAGTTGTCCATGACAAATGGTAATTAAGCGCTTTTCATCTATTAAGTTTAACTTCGTATCGAAGGCTCATTCTGACTCTTTTAATTCAATCTCCATTAATAAAGAAGGGGTTTCTACTTTAATAGGAACCACTGCTTCCATCCCATACACCAGTGAATATGAAATTGCCCCAATAGATGTGCGAACTCCAATACGATAAGCATGCAAAGCAAAAGGCAACATCTCATGCCAGTCTTTATAAGTGATTACCATTTTTTGAATAATCTTCTTGAGATTCTTATTAGCCGTTTCCATCGCTCTATTCATCTTTGGCCTATATGGACTGAAATTTTGATGCTTGATTTTCAACTATTAGCATAACCTCTGAATTATGTGCCCATTCAAGTTCTAAGCATTATCTATGATAAGAATTTATCAAGTTTCAAGAATGAGCCACTACGCCTTGAGTTCATAGGCGAAAGAAGTAACCTCCATCCATTTGCTAAAGCAATCAATTGCCACAAGAATAAAAAGATGCCCATTTAATGGCTTCGGAGAAATGGGTCCAATCTCATCCATCCACCATATTAAAAAAGGCAAAGGTGCTACCATATTGTATAGAGTATGAGGAGGAGCATGGATTTTATTAGCATATATCTGACACTTGTGACATTATTAGACATAATTGATGCAATCTATTTCCATAGTAAGCCAAAAAATATTCCTGTCTTTGGATATGCTTCGCCATCATATGGCCACTAGCATGCTGTCACGACCCGTTCCCGCAGTCGGATCGCGACGGTCCTAGGGCACGGGAGATGCCAATGGCGACCGGCACCCGTAGAACCCAGTATCAATCACATTCACAATATACATATATATTTATCGCAGCGGAATAAAACTTATCC